>CM061068.1:77756047-77982342 GCA_030762895.1 Sophora flavescens
TCCTGGGAACTCTCTTGAATTGGCAAAATTTTGTTTCTGCTTCACCCTGCTTGTGGAAGCCTGACAAATGGTCGGCTACCACATTCTCCACTCCTTTCTTTGTCCTTTATTTCAAATCAAATCCTTTGAGTAGCAGACCCACCTACTGCTTCCTGGGCTTAGCATCCTCGTTTTAGTCATCGACATTCCCAGCGTATCGACTGGGCAGACTGTGTTTTACAACCAATCAAGTAGGGATCTAAATTATCAAAAGCAAATACCACAAAGAAGTAACCCTTTTCAAACAGTGTAATTCAATTGGGCATCATTAAGCACACGACCGCATAGTAAATGACACGAAGACTTTGTTTTTCTTCGCCCAAAATGGCTCCCACCGCATAGTCACTTGCATCACACATTAGCTCAAAAGGTAACCTAACTGTGAGGAGCAATGATCAAAAGTGTATGAGTTTTTCTTTCAAAATTTTGAAGGCATGCATGCAATCATCATCAAATATAAAAAGTGGGTATCACCCACCAAAAGCTTGCATGGGTGGTTTCACTATTTTTCAAAAATCTTTTATGAACCTTCTATAAAACCCGCCGCATGCCCTAGGTTTCTAACACCTTTCACATTTAAGGAGGAGGAAGTTTTTCAATCACTTCCAATTTTGGCCTATCAACCTCCATCCCCGATGGTTCTGTAAAGAACTATACCCTCCCTAACCATGTGAAGTGCATTTTTCCCGGATTTTGTAGCGAGTTAGTTTCTTGGCACCTTTTTGACACAGTATTATTCAAACGGTTATCAAATGAATCACCAAATACGGAAAAATAGGTCCATAATACCTCAATAAACTTCTCATTCATATTGAAAAATATGGAGAGCATGCACCTTTGAAAAGTGGAGGACATTGAACTAGCGAAAAGCATTCTCCTATCGTAGACTCCATAAGGGCAGGTGAAGCGTCTTCTCTGGTCCTCCGGGTCAACCACAATCACAGTTATACCGGAGTATCCATCAAAGGGAAGCAATAGAAAGCAGCCCGCCAACCTCTCTAGCATCTCAATGGTAGGGTAATGGAAATGGTCTTTTTCTAGTGGCCTCATTCGTCTTGTAGTCAATGCATACCCTCCACCAGACACGTCCTGGAGGGAACAAGTTCATTCCTTTCATTTTGCTACCAACGTTATCCCCCTTTCTTCAGACAACTTGGACCGGACTCACCCATGGACTTACTCCGGGAGTGGGATAGAGCACGCCCAGATCCAACAACTTCACAATCTCCCCTTCCTCACAACTTCCTTCATATTCAAGTTGAGTCCCCTTTGCGGATGAAAAGGCTTAACGCTGAATTTTCTCTCATACTGATTTTGTGCATGCGGAAGGAGGGCTTATCCCCTTTCAAATCGGACATAGACCATCCAATCGCCCAGTTGTGCTCCCTAGGCACCCTCAACGGCTTCTCTTCTTCCAATGAATTTAACCACTTTGATGATGGTCCGGAATGAAGAGTTCATCCCCGGGAAGGCATAACGGAGATGGGATGGCATTTCCTTCAACTCTAGCACCGGTGGTCACCCTTATCTTCAATTCTCACATCTTCCACCAATTTATCTTCATCGAGTATTCACAACTGCAAGCTTCCCGAAGATTTAATCATTAGATCAACTATTACGCACATACCTCTTCCTCTACATCCTCTACCATTAGAGCGGCTTCTAACGAATCTTCAAACTCGGCAAACTCTTGTCGGACAATGACTAATGAGGTCCACTATCATGCATGTGTCCTTGTCACTTGGGTGTTTTCATCGCTTCAAACACATTAAAAGTAACCTTTTCGTCTTGTACCCGAAGCACCAATTCCCCTTGATTGACATCGATCAAGGCTCCACACTGTTGTAGGAATGGTCTCCCAAGAATCGGAGAGGAGTATCACCATCTTGACCATATCTAACACCACGAAATCTCCTGGAAAAATAAATTTATCTACCTCACCAACAAATCCTCCACAACACCATAGGGGTATGTAATTGAGCGGATGCCGATTGAAGAGAAATCCCCTTGTTGGTTTTACCTCACCAATCCCTGGCCTTCTTGAAAATGGAGAGCGATCAGATTAATACTTGCCCTAAATCGCACAATGCTCTCCCTATGTTGAGATGACCAATCGTGCATGGGATAGTGAAACTGCCGGGTCCTTCATTTTATCGGCACCTTCCTTTGGAAGTATAGCGACTGCACTCTTCAAGAATATAATCGTCTCCTCCTTCCACCTTCTTTTGTTTGTAAGGATCTCCTTCATGAATTTTATGTAGGAAGGCATTTCCTCCCGAGAGCTTCAGCAAACGGGATGTTTATTTGTAGCTTTTTGAATACATCCAGGAACTTAGAAAATCACGATCTTTGTTCTTTCTTCAACCGTTGGGGGTATGGAATTCTGAAATACGGGGGCAGCTCCTTGGGATTATCAACCTCTTCCAGAATCGTCTTCTAGTCTTCTTCGCAAATTCTTCATCAACCAATTTCTCCCTCTCGTGGTTCTTGACCTCTACATCAATAGGATTAGAGGTAGTACCTTGGGAAGTTCGGTTCTTCATTGTTTACTCTTGATTGCCCCTTGTCAATTCCAGCATCACTTGTCTTCTCTTCCTTCTCTTTTTCTTGTGGACTTAACATTCTCCCACTTCTTGTAACAATGGCCTTACAATCTTCCCTGGGTTCTTCTCAGTATCCCGTGCAATTGTCCTGGAGGTCTCTCCGCCATCCGCCTTGATAGTTGGCCCATTTGATGCCTCCAAGTTCTTGATTGAAGCATTTCGATTCTTTATAGTCTCTTGAGTGACTTGCATGAACTGGCCTAGAAGGTTCTCCAATTTGCTCTAACTCTCTTGAGGGAGGCTTTGTTTGAGTATTTGAACTTTGTCCTTGTCTCCAATCAAGTTGGGATGATTGCGCCACCCCGGATTGTAGGTGTTGGAGTAGGGATCATTTCTAGGCCCTTGGTTGCCCATATAGTTTACCTCTTCTTGTCGAGCTTCCAACCACATTGATCTCACAGTTCCCATTTGCATGGTTGCCTCCGAGAAATCACACACTGAGGCACCTTGAGCTTGAATAGCTTGTACTTGAAATGCGGTTAGGCACACCCGGTTGTTTGGTAAGAATAGCCATTTGTGCTTTGAGGGCACCAATTTCATCCAAGCTCTAGAACACCTCTATCGACCACGTACCGAGAACTAGGCATTTGATAGTCATTGTTAGCCATGTTCTCAATCAAGTCCTTTGCTTCTTCCGGTGTTTTTCGACTCAATGTACCTCCTGCAGCCGCTTCAATCATACTTCTTGAGTTCTGTTGAGCCCATTAACAAAAGTTGCGACCTGCTGCCATGTCTCGAGTTCATGATTGGGACAAGGCTGTGAGTAAAGACTTGAATCTCTCCCGGGCTTCATATAGTGACTCACCATCCCTCCGTGCAAAGGCATTGATCTACGACCTCGACTTTAATCATTCTTGACGGAGGGAAGAATCGAGATAAAAACTTCACGACCAAGTCGTTCCAGGTGATGATGCTTCCATGAGGATGAGATTGAAGCCATGCCTTGGCTCCATCCCTCAAAGAGAAAGGAAAAGCCTTAACCGAATGGCCCTCTACGGAAGCTCCGTTTAACTTGATGGTGTCCACCACGGCTCAATGAAGGTACCAATGTGGGCATGAGGATCTTCACTCTCCAACCCTCCAAATTGGTTTTGTTGCACAAGGTGGAGAAGTGATGCCTTGATTTCGAAATTATTGCATGCCATTGCAGGTCTTACAATCGAGTCCCACATCTATCAACTCTAGGGAAGTGTAGTCCCCATTGTTCTCCTTGGTGCGTTCTCTTCCCGCCATGGTGACATGCTGCTTCAATTTGTGGTTCTTGCACACCGGGTAACTCAACTTCTTTGCTCTGTCTACTAGAAGATGCTCTTTCTCTGTTACGTCTTGCCTTGGTTCTCTTTCTATTCCTTCTGCAGAGTCTCTCGATCTCGAGTTCGAATTGGAGTTCACCTGGTCGATTGTACTGCCTATACACTAACAAACGAGTAGCACAGAACAAGCGGAAAACGACTTGCGAAATTCACAAAGCAGAGATATAGACAATAAGAAACGAAAACAACACAGGAGGAAGTAATAATAAAAATAAAATGCCTAAATTAGGAGTCCCTTGGTACTCGTGATATTGGCACACCGATCCCAACAACGCGCCAAAAACTTGACACGGATTCGGCAAGTGTACCGGTTCGTTGCAAGTAATAAAAACGGTGAGACCAGAATATCGTTCTCGGGATCGTGGACAATTACCACTTCGCAAATTTGACTACTATCTAGGCGATCGGATTTTGATTGAGGATTGTTCTAACATCTAGCAAACAAACAAGAAGAAAATATTTTGTTCTTTTTGGATTTTTCTCAAACAGATTAACGTGAAAACAAAGAGATGAATAACAATGAGATGGAATTGCTAAGGGTTAAACTAAGCTAATCCTCCCTTGATTGTTATGAAATGATAACTAACACAGTTCCTACTCCCCTTATGACAATCGAATCTTTTCTAATATACTCAAGCCTAATGTCTTAGGTGCATTGAGCCTAAAATCCCAAATTAAACCCCAATGTCTTAGGTGGATTAATAAGGGAAATTGCATTAAGACAAGATTCAAAAGATTGCAAGTAGCCAACACCTATGTCTAGATTCTTGGACTACTTGGCATATAATTCATGAGCATACTTTAACATCAACCTTTCAATTGTCTATTAAAGCAACTAATCATTCCTAAGATGATCATGCCTAGGAAAGCATTAAGCATAGAATTATATACTCATAGAGAAGAAGGAAAAATGTATTAATCTCAAGTCATATTACAACCAAGTTGAGATAACAATAGTCTAACCCCAACAAAAGGGAGTTTAGCTACGCATAATTGAAGATAAAACAAAAGAAATAATTAAGGAGATGAAGAAATGGGAGAGCTCCATGGAATGATGCACACACCAGACCACGAAGCAGGATTTCTCTTTAGGGTTTTCTCCGATTGATCCAATTCTTCTTGTCCTTTCCAGTTTTTCTAGTACTGCGTGGCGGTCACGGCCGTGACATCCATCACGGCCAGGCCGTGATGGTTTTCGACTGGCACCGCTTCACTTTCCCGATTCATCACGGTAGTGATACTCATCCACGGCTAGGCCGTGATCCTTCTGACTTATCCAACAAAGCGAGGTCACGGCGGTGATAGCCATCACGGCAGGCCGTGATCGTCTCGACTTTTCAACCGATTCATCACGGCAGTACTATCCATCACGGCTAGGCCGTGATCGTCTCGACTTTTGGAGATCTGCGGCACGGTGACACGTCACGGTAGTGATAGCCATCACGGCTAGGCCGTGACAGCTTCGACTTTCCCGCTCAATTCTTTCTTCACTTTCGCTCCCTCACGGTAGTGAGGGGCCATCACGCCAGGCCGTGATACTCCGCTTGGCTCAATTTCTTATCTTTCAAGGCTCTAAGTCATCCAAGCTTCATACTTGCTACTTCTTGGGCATTTAATCATGAATATCCGCAAAAACAACACACAATACCACCTTATCCGTTCCAAAGGAAAAACCAAACAAAATAAACACTAAAATGGCCTAACTATATGCAAATGCATGCAGAAATGTACATGGAAAATGAGGTGAAATCACACTCATCCACCGAGGGTATAATAGCGAACCGGAAGAAACCCTGATATATCTGTAAAGGGTGAGATACCGACAAATGGATATATCACACAACAACCATATACATGATACATACATCACCCTAGCACATTAACATTTAATTATTATACAAAGATAAAATGACAAGTATCATATCGGTGGGTCTCGTGTCAGAATCAATCGAGTTTTATAAAGAGAATGCATGACACTTCAATCATCGGGCTCTAAACTTAATCTCATGAGAATACGTTAACATTACTTTTATCATTAAGAAAGAAATAGTTGATCGAGGCTCATACTCCCGTTTGGCAAGTTGTCTCCATCACCTCATGCGCCCCAGATCAACATCATCATGAATCCCCTATAGCGACCATTCGGATGTATACCTCATCGAATACCACATCTTAAGCGGGTATTCGGATAACTCAATACGTACTGCTAAGGGAAATGCATATGAATAAAAGACTTTTCATTATCTCGAGACTTTTCTTTGTGTTCACTCTTTTAGTTGTGAAGCCCAAAGCTAACGACTATTCACAATTTTCATTACTTGAAAATCAATAACCCGAGGACCACGTGGTCAGGAGTGCTCGATCACAACACCTTAGACCAGATGTCGCGGTCCCGAGGTTGTGGTCATAGAAACAATTATAATTTTATCCATGTTTTATTTCAACATGATAAGGACTCTTGGCCCATAACAACGAAATTAGGACACGCAGTCCTCAATTCCAAAATTAGGACTCCTAGCCCATAATATCACGATTGGGACCCTTGGTCCATAATTCTTGACACGGATCCCAGATCACGTGCATACAACTGAATACTAGAGGCGACGTCTCGCGAACTAATATTCTCTTTCACATGTGCTTACTTTTTTTCAGTGAAAATCAAAACCAAAACAAAACCTCGGTCACTTATCCAAGTAACCAGGACGTTTCTAAATCATTTAGGAGAAAATCTTTTCCTTTACAAATTCTTTTATAAAACATTTAGGAAATTCGTTTGCTTTTGAAATCCTTGATGGAATAGAGCCAAATATTTTCAAAGGGTCTTTCCTTCGTAAAACACACCGTTCGAAAAGGTTTTCTCTCGTACAAAACTTTTGATCATAAAAGTAGTTTCCTTCAACTCCAAAATCACTTCAACATTTTTCTAAAAACAAGATCTTATTCTTTAAGTAAGCACTTTAAACAATAAACTTTTATAAGTGAACCCAAAACTTTCAAAGTTCTATTCAAGGCTTATTAAGGCTTTTAATCCTTATAGTCATTGGGCACATACTCAAGTCAAACCTCGCAAAACTTCAATCAACGATAATATATTCACAACAATAATAATATTATAGTTAATGACAGTTCATCACATGTATATAATTCATAACACCTTAAAGCAAGTAATGTTCAACTCCAAGTAATAACCACAATAGTTCAAGTAAACAAGTTATCCAAGTATTGGCTCAATATCACAATAATATTCACAACACTCAATTACACACACACACATGCATATAGTTATTGAATATCCCTAGGCAAGCTCCCTTACCTTTGAAGACAAGTAAAGGATCATCGTCTTAATGCTCACGTTAGCTCCAAGAGCGCAAACTCTACTCCACCAAGTAAGCATAGCCGTGTTCAACATCACGAGAGACACAAACCAAGCATGATAATGAGACAAATAAATTGACCAATCCAATTTTCATTCTCAAAACATATAATCAAAAGAACCCATACATTTAATTCAGTAAATAGAATCGATTTCTTAATAACATCGATTTGGGTAAAAAGGATCCATAATTAAAATTGGGGAACATTTGATTTGGTTTGAGAAACATGAAATTGAACTTAGAAATCTCAAATTAAAGGTCCTAATTTGAATAAAACATAGTTAATTTTATAGAAACACAATCGATTTCAAATAAAATCAAATTGGGGTTTAGGGTTCCCAAACACAATTTGGGGGAAGCTCATTTGATTAAAGGATAATAAAATTAGTTTAGTAAAACACTAATTTATAGTCCCAATTGCATAAAAACATAATTTAATTTCATATTACAACATGAAATCAAGGAGCTAGGGTTAGGGTTTCAAAATCATATTTGGGGGATTAGAAGTGATTAGAGAGTAAAACACTTACCCAAGAAAGAAAAAGAGATGACATGGTGGTGGAGGTGGTGGCGGCGCAACCACCGGCGGCTCTGGCGAGGACCTGATAGTAGCGCTCAACTAGCAACCGATTCCACGGTGGAGAACGAAAGTCGCGATGGATCGGGGCATCTAGTGATGTGTGGATATCCTCTCCACTCCAATTGGCGGCAAGCGGTTGTCGGCAGTGTCTAATGACGGAGCAGCAGCCAAGACACACGCGGGGGCCAGTGGGTCACGACTAAAGGACCGCAAACAACGCGCTCACGACGCGGCGAGGAGCCGGTGGTCATGTGATGCGTGATGGTGGCCGGACGAGCTTAGGCGGCAGCTGGAAGTGAAGGAAGGGGGTGAGGTTGGAGGGAGAAAAAAGAAGAAAAGGAAAGAAGAGAAAGAAGAGAAAGAAAAGAGAGTGGTTTCATGGGAAAGATTAATAGTTGAACCGATGAACTAAGAAAATCCACGATCCAACATTTTATCTCCGATCAATGTCAAACCAGTTTATTTTCAAATCTAAAATTAAATAGAATGAAAATATGGAAATGCTTTTCTCTTAATCATATTATTTAAAATATTTTTCTATACTGGTAATAATAGTGACAATAACGTAAATTATTGTCTGGTAAGCGTGCATTCACTGAAATAAGTCGGTCTTACGCACCCAATAAAATAATTTGAAGAGAGTAATTTAATTACTCAAACTAAACCACATAACAAAATAAACATAAACATCCAAATAAAATAATTAATCATGTATGTAAAAACTAGGGTGTTACAGTTTACATCAAGCTATCTAGCCGTATATATAAGCATCTACAAGTGTCTAGGTTCATTGAATCATAACTCAACTGTACAAACTGTCTAACTGATTCACAACTAACTTAACCACTTCTAATAACCAATTAACTAACTTGGTTCAATACAGGGACTAAAATGGATCATGATGTTTTCTAGGGACCAAAATGAGTCTTTATACTTTGTTTTTCCTCCCTTTTGTTTTGTTTTTATTTTTCTCTTTTTTACTTTTTTAAAATCAAGATACCAAGTAAAATAGGACAAGATTTAGATACAATTTCATAAGTACAGTAAATGTTGTTTTCCAGGTGTGATAAGATATGGGTAAGGAATGTCAGTTCCACAAAGCTTCACTTCTATTTTCACACTAATTAACTTATTAACATGACTCGATTATTAGTTAATAATAAGATTGTCCTTTTGCTTCGTCCATAGCTGCTGAATCTCTATAGGTGGACACAATCACCCGGGACCTTGAAAACTAGAGAAACAGTGGGTATCAAATGTCACTCTACTCATATCAGTAAATTATAGAGAAAAATCCAAAACAGAAACATAAGAAAAAAATACTACGAACACGATCCAAATGCCAACGGGGTTAAATATTTATATTTTATAGTCAGAGAACTGGTGCCTTATTGCATTAGGTGTTAAATGTGGACATCGTTGATCCTGATTATGACTGGACCTTGGTCTTGGTCATGGGTAGGGTGGGCCGTGTTGGACCTAGTATGTGTCCATGATACTGTATTTTATGGCTGGGTCAAATATGGCATATACCATACAATGCTGTAAAATATAATATTTAAAAGTTGATGGGTAAAAAACTAAAAATAGTGCACATATATCGGAGTGACTTTTCTTAGAGCATTGACTTTTTGTTTTTGGTTCATTAAACATATATCGTCATGTCACGTATTTATGAATAATTTGCTGTCTTATTCTTATGATCTTATCTTCCCACGCGGATCCACTAAAGTTTTTTTTCTTTTTTTTATAGGTAAATATTAATACTTTTTTATTTTTATGATTTTATCTTCCCACAGATTCACTAAAGTTTTTTTATGGATAAATATCAGTATGTTAATTAATATTAGTATTTTTATTGATGAGCGAGATTTGAAGCCATCAACCTTTTTATTCTTCACTCCTTAATTCCTCCAACTAAACCACGTTCACCACCTTATTCTTATGATCTTATCTTCCCATGCGGATCCACTAAAGTTTCGAGTTTGCATACTGAAAACGTTGCGAAAGGTTCGGCAGCGGCGTGTTGACTTTGAACTTGAAGATGGAAGCAAAGAAGTATGAAAATGGAAGATGCACTTACACCTTCTAAAAGATGGGGACTGTACGTTAGTATTTCCTGTTTACTTGTGAGGCTGTAGACTTAGTCTCCGGCTAGGTGTGGAAATAGGTTAGATGGTTGGTTGGAGATATATGATCTAATCTATTTAAGATCTAGCTCGATCTAGTATATTTAGTAAAAATGTCAGGTCAAGGTTTAAAAAAAAGCTTATACAGTTAAATAGGTCAAATCTAAGATTTTAAAAAAAGCCTACTGGGTCTATCAGACTAACTTATTTAACATATACATACATAAATATATATGTATAATATAATATATTATAATATTATAATATATTATTTATATTATTCATAATATTTAAAGATAAATGATTGTATAAATGAAGGTATATTTAAAGACCTTATTGATAAGTAGGTTTTCAGGCCACGCCAGACTTTAAAGTAGATCAGGCTCATACCTTAAAAATTAGCTTACATTAGACTATAGACCAGGGCTCAGCCTATGTAGTGGAACACAAGTCGGGCTCGGACATACCAAGACTTAGCTCGGTCTAACATATTCCCACCCTATATCCTACTGATATAATAATCTTCGTAAATTAAAGAAAATTAACTTAAAAATTTGTTAATAGAATTTTAATTATAATTATCGCAACGTAAACTTCACAAATATTAACTCAGTAAATTAATCTGTCTTAAATTGATGTTAAAATAATGTTTTTTTATTTAGATAAAAATCACATTGATGCTTTGTACTATCATTTAATAATGGCAAATGATTTTTGTAAAAAAACAATGGGACATCATATGGTGTCTCTTTGGATTTTTTTTTATATTTTGAATGCATGTATAAAAAAATAAAAGTAAATGAGAAATAGAGATAAATATATACGATGTTACATACGATATCCAAATTTAATGTTCAAATAACATAGCTGTTTAATAATTTATCATTATGTTATTAAAAATATTCCATTTTTATGATAATTACATTAAAATTCACGCATTCAATTGATTAGTAATATAAAAAATATATTAAATTTTAATACTTTATTTTGTCAAAAAATTTTATACTGTTATTCAATCATGCATTGTTACGTTATAAAAAATATTTAACTTTTACTATATGTACTTCAAAAGCCATACATATAATAACATAAGATTGATCATTAACAGTGAAAAAGATTTTAGACTTTGGTATCAAAATTAAACTCGTGACATTTTTTACATTGTGCATGAAAATAAATTCTTTGATGTATGGTGCAACAATTTTAATTTAAATGTCTATTTATACTCTTCATTAACTATGGCATCTATCTTTTATCAACAAAAAAAAAATATTATGGCATCTATCTATTATGCTCATCGTACTGTTTTTCATTCGATACCTCCTTATATTTGGAATATTATTATTAATGAAATGAAATGATTTGGTTTGTGTCATAAAAGAAAAACTGATCATAACTTTTAAAAATAAAAAATTAAAATTAAATTGATTAGGCTAGAGTGTGAACAAGTATTCTGAAGTGTTAACGGTGCTTGTCATTATGAAATCTCTACTAGAACTAAGACCCCTGCCATGTACATGGTATTATAATCCTTTAAATAAATATAGTGTTTGTTTATATATTTGTTTAATTGAACGAATAAGGATTTGTGTATTGTTTATTTGTAATGATTTTGAAGAAAAAGAATCGTTGAAGAAAGAATTATCAGAGAAATTCAAAATGAATACTGGTCTTTCCAAACTAAGACTAAATTATACGTAAAATTAAATAATTAATTTTATACTTATTAAAGAAATTAGTTAATTTATTTTAATTATCTTAATTTATGTATAAAAAAAATTGAGTTATAACGATTGGCTTACCCTTACTTATAACAATCATGTCTTCGGAAGTCGTTTCTCGGTAGTGTGCAATGTTGTTGGAAAAGTAAAAGGTGAATTAACCAAGTATATTTTTGGAACACTGACATTGATTAGAGTTGAATTGGTTGTATTCTGCTTATATTTGAATCCATAAAATATAAGTACTTTTTTTTTGCTTATAATTGAGTCCAAATGGAGTTTTTGAATTGAAATGTTTGAAATTTTTATTGTGGAATGAATTGAGTAAATCATATTATTTAAAAAAGGAAATATCCTGGATAGTTACAATTTGCAGGTAACATAGTTTGGCGAAATCTCTATAAAAGTTAAAGTGTACTTATAGGAGTATGATTTATACTTAAACAATCACTAAATATAATAATTTTAGAATAACTCACATAGATTAATATTTGATAGACTTATTTATAAACCACATTTATCGTAGTGTTTGAATTTTATTGAATTTTTGGCCTTATCGATCATATAACAAACATATTTCTAAAATCCGTTCAGCTGTGAGATTGTCATTCTTCATGTTTGAAGTAGGTCACCAGCTAATGAAAGTATTGGTTGGCTAGACATTTGACTAACTACTTGAGTTAGATGAATATTTTAGATTGATAATCGGTCCAAAAAAAAAAAGTATGGATTGATAAAGATTTTTGTTCCATATGATTTGTATGGGATTTTACTATACGTTTCAATTCTATATTTTATCATTTAACTTTGTTTAAATATTTTAATTAATATAGTAAGTAAAAAATATATTGTATGCAACTTTTAAAAAAAATTATTCCTTTTATTTTATTTTAATTCAGCTTTTTTCTAGAGCCCACTTAGAGCATTCAAAGTTGTACCTGATTTTGTTTTAAATTTCAAGTTCTTTATTTTATTTTATTTTATTTTTGAAAATTAAAAATTCAGTCACTTTTTTTTCAATGTTGTACCCTTTTTTTGTTTTAAATTTCAGGTTCTTTAATTTATTTTATTGTTGAAAATAAGTGATTTATAGCATGTAGTCCACCTAGAGTAAAAAAAAACTCAGTTTCTTTTTTTTTTCAATGTTGTACCTTTTTTTTGTTTTAAATTTCAAGTTGTTTATTTTATTTTATTTTTTAAAATAAAAAATTCAGCTTCTTCTTTTTTTAAAATTCTGTACCCTTTTTTAAAATTCAGCTTCACCTACTGCTACTGGAATAGTCATCAAATGATGACCAAAAACCGTAATCTGTTGATGAGAAAAACATCAAGGAGCAGCTCACCCATTATAGTAGGTCCCAACAATTTTGTTGCACTGTATGAAGCAAGAATAATAGATTTATAAATGACAAAACTGTAATTGATGCAAATCAATATCTAAGTAGAGCAGAGTTTTTGTCATATAATAGCTTCATCAATGTCATTGGTTATAAACCGATCATTTTTGGCATCTATGTTACCAATACTACTTCCACATGCTGGACACACACCATAAGCTATATCAGAGTGTACTCATACTAATAGAAAGACACACTCAAAATGGTTGAATAAGTAAGGAAGCGTGAACTATTTTACATTGCTTCTTACTCAGTCCACTTGTTCTTCATAAAAAATTATTTGTTTATATTGGTAAATAAATATGCAGTAATGATATAATAATTGCCGTGACTTTAGACATTCATGCTGCTGAAACGTTGGAATATTAATAATCACGATACAAATATATTATATAAATCTTCACCGACTTGTACATATTTTAATTTTTTTTTTGTAATAGTTATTATTGATTTGACCAATAAATTATTAGTAATTGCTATTCTACTGATAAGAATGTAGAATAAAGTTTGAAGCACAATATAGTGGAAATCAGGTTTACCAATCCTTTCATGAAAAGTGGTTTGTGAAAAATGAGATTATAATTGTTAACAATGAAAGTATAAAAATTCATATAGAAATCGAGGTTATATGCAGTCATGTATTTCTCTTTCACCTTTTAGTGACTACCTGTATAATTGTATTTGTGACGTGAAAAGAGGTAAGCTATTGCTAAAATCAAAGACAAAAATGTTAAAGAAACACTATAAAAAAACCTGTTTAGCGATCGAAGATTTCGATCACTAAACATGCTATTTCGATCGCTATCCTAATTAGCGATTGAATTAGCAATCGAATCAAGGGGGTAGCAGAGAAACCCTAGTCGCTAAATGTTTAGCGACCGAATTTGTATTTCGGTCGCAAATTGGCTACCGATATTTCGGTCACTAAATTATATATTTCGATCACCATATAGTTGGTTGCATGCTCAGATAATCGAATTTAGTGATTGATATTCGATCACTATTCATGAATTTTTTTTAAAAAATCATGTAACTTAATCTTACCCCTCAATTTTTGTTTTTCAACTATTACCCCCATTGATTTTTAATTTCTTATATAAACAAAGTACATCAATATTTATTTATTTTTGGATAAATAGAAAACATAAATATAATGTACTAACGATCCAAAACAATACAGTCAATATGACCAAGAAAACACATACATTAATTAACACACGTTTAATAATTGTTTATCAAAACAAAAAAAAAGTTTAATAATGTACTAATTAACGATCAAATTAAAACATAAAAATACACCACAGTCAATAAGTACTAATCAAAACATCAATCTTCCTAAGGGATGAACATCTAGAAGCGTGAACCCCCAAGGTACTTAAAATTTGCCAATGTACCAGTAGACAGCAAATACAACTCCTGATACATTTTGTGTCCGTTGCAAAATATGGGTGTTCCTCATGGATTACTATATTCCCATTGAACAGATTTCCATATTTGTCTTCAATAGTCACGACACGCGGTATTCCTTGTCCCCAACGACGGTAGAATGATCGCGGAATTGAAATCAAGTCCTGCAAAAACACACGATCAATTTAGTAATGATTAGTTTATGCCTTAATCATCATTACGTGAATTCGATTGTTATTCTTGAGTTGATGAGATACTATACCTGGTCTAAATGGATGGCTGTCTCAAAACGTTTAGTCGGATCCATTTTCTGATAAAACGATAAGGAAAACAAGTCATATGTCTAAACTTCATCAAGTGATAATAAGCAAAGATGGAAAGATCCTTGTAGCAGACTAGCATGTTAAAATAGAACAAAGAAATGCAACTTCACATGCAACTTTACAGATTAGTAGGCATAGTAGTTTTCAGGAAAGCAGATGATTTTATGTGGTTTTGAAGGATGGTCATAGAGAGGACTTTTCCTACCGGCACGTCATGCATGTGCCTAGAAAACTGTGCTTGACCCTTCATTTTATCTAACCCTATACTTAATCCTTCGTTATCTAAAAGACTCGCTTTGTTGGCTTCAAGATGAGACTTTCTTAAGCTATGGACTTTAAATTAGTAAATGAATAATGATCTTATTAACAACAACAAAGTCATGCCATTTACAAACTAATAACACTTTATCAATTCATTCAAATGCTTACAATGTAAATATATACAAATATGATTCCATAATCATTTCCAAACAAGTTATCAACAAATACATATCAAATTATTCTAATTACATTGATTCATTATTATTGAAATATTTTTATTTTGAAGAGAATAAACTATTCTTCATAGCAATCCAAATATATGAACATGCTCAGATATATGTACTAGCCTTCAATAAATTTACATCATCAAATAGAAAAGAGACAAGTAGAATTACCAAATGAATCTGATTCAAAATGAGTGAAGGTCTCTCTTGGAATTACAGGCTACAATAATGTTTTTAGATCATTTCCTACTCAAACAGAGAATATTTTTTTGTTTACAGAGAAGTGAACAAAAACATGAAATCCCTAAAACCCTCTTTTGAAATTTTTGAAACAGATTCAGACAAGAACCAACAAATTCATGGATTCCTAACGAATCAAAATACAATACAATCAGAATGCATACACAATACAATCTAAAATTATTCACAGCAGGTAAACAGTTGCATCATAGAGGCTATAGATCATACTATTGTGAGCTATTCCCTGAGACAATATAATAGAACAATGAACATCCTTAAATTCAGCCAAGACATGGAAAGATAAACAGACCAGAAATTACAAGTGACATATTTAATAGAAAACACATCATTAACACAGGGACAATCTTGTTACCGGACATGTTAAACTAGAATGGTCTTCAAACAAATGCCTCAGTATTGGTCATTTGTTTGAACTATAACCATGAACTATCCATGTTTAAAATTGTAGACACCTAGCACAAAACGAATTGAAAATCCATAGCACACATCCTCGCTAACCAATTTAGATGCATTTCACAAAGCATAACTAAATCTAAATCAAAGACTAGGATGCTGAAATGAAAGGTAATTTCATAGCTAAATCAACAAGAAGAAAACCAAAAGGGTTCTCAGATTAAATTTGAAGCATTAAATTGGTACAGTTACACTAATCCTAATTCCCACTGTTATCTTTATCTCGTCACTTAAATATGCTAATGGATTCAAGTTTCACGGCCAATGTAGGTGGGTACTTTAAAGTTTTAAAGTTTAAACTATACAACATGTCAACAATCAACACAAAACCAAAACCAAAACTTGTTTATGTTTCGCAGTCTCACAGGCAGCAATGGCATTCTGTTTCTCAAGTAAACATCAATTCTAAGCTCACAGTTTTGACTTTTGACATTTCAATGCATTCAAAAAAAGTTACTGAAACAGATTTCCCGTGCTTTCTCAATGAGAGCTTCCTAATCCTAATAGGAGTGATTAAAGAATGACACATGAAAACAAATGATCATCAAAACTCGCAACTCAAATGAAACACACAAGTAGATCTTCTCAACAGTAAGCAATAAAGTAATGAAATACATACAATCCACAAAATTTTCGAAATGAAACAATGAAGCAGAATAAAAAATGATACAGAGAGAGTCCATGGGTACCTCAAGGCAGAGCAGGGAACGCACAAAACGAATGAGAGAAGAGAGGCGGGGAGGAGCTCTACGCGTGGTGACCGGAGGGCTGCGTGTTGGTGGCAGGAGTATTGGTCGAAGCACTGAAACGGCGGGGGGGATTAAAAAGAGAGTAGGAAGAGGGGAGAGGAGAGTAAGAGGGGAGGAAGAGATGGAATAAGGGGGAGGAGGGAGCACCGAGGCTTACCAAAGATGACGGTGGTGGCGCGCACTATGGTGGTGGCGGTGGTGGATCGGCGGCTCCGAGGAGGTGAGGGAGAGAAACGGGGTGAGGGTGGAAGAGATGGCATAAATGAGGAAGAAGGGAAAGATTTCACGATTTTAGGGATTTATAATTTGGTGACTGAAATGATCGGTCGCTAAATCGGTCGTCAATCACTTAAATACAAAATCGGTCTCTATATTCGGTCGCAGGATCTCTGTTTCTGAATTTAGTTTACCGCTCTTTAGTGATCGAATTAATATCGGTCGCTAAATGGCTCCAGTATTACCGTTGTGTTAAACTCGGTCGCCAAATCGATCGCTATCTGTAAAAAAAAAAGACCTTCGAAGTCATCAATTTGGCGACCGATTGCTTTGCCACCCAGTCTTTCGGTCGCAGTGACCATGTTTTTAGTTTCACCTGAAAGATGCTATGGCGGTCACAATTTCGGTGGCAAATAGCGACCAATTAGTTCGATCGCTATTTTTCGGTTGCTAAATAACATTTTTTTGTAGTGAAAGATGCATAACAATGAGTTTCAATATCCTGGCTTTAAATCAATAATGAAAAGGAAGAGCAAAAATTGAGGATTTTTGATCCGCTGTCGCACAGGGTCAAATGAATCAAAATTTAAAACTGTAGTACAAGGTGATAACCTTGGTCGTCTCGCAAGGATCTCTGATTTAATTAACCAAATACAAGAATCATGCAAAGTAATGAGAAAAAAGGGGAATTTTTGAATTCAATGAGAGAAGAAAATAGATTGTAAAAGATAGATGAGAATCAATGTATCAAATCGACTAATCCACTGGTTAAAGGTAATTTCACTTGGACCTATCACGGGTTTCAGAGGATCTAATCTTTTTTTGTGATTTTATTCTTGTTTGATCATAAAATTAACCGATCAAGCGTCAATTAATTCTATACGAATTCCTACTGGATTAAGCATCACAAAATTTGATTCATTATAATTGTGGAACAAACGTCACAAAACTATAATCAATCTTATAACCGAATTCAATCAAACCTACACTAAGCGTCATAGATCCTATCAATCCTTATTCGTAACAAATCAAAACAAGCGTTCAACATGCTTCGAATAATCTCAAATCAGATTATAATTAGATTGGAATGCAAAAACGAGTTTGAGTGATTAAGTATCAAAACACAAAAACGAAATTGCAAACATTGATCAATAGATGAAGGATTAAAAGGAAAAGATATAGAATTACTAAAACGAAATTAACATTGAAAACCAAACCTCAAGGTCTTTGTAAAAATCCCTAACCAGTGAATCAATCTAAGAATTTAGCCTTCCATAGGAGGCTTGAACCAAAATAAGAATTGAAGAGTGAGGAGGAGAAAAACAAAACCCTATGAGCAGCCGCCTCCAAAGATGATAAACAAGGTCTCAAAACTAGCTACTTATAATCCTAGGGTTAACTAATATGTCTGACCTAGAGAGCCCAATGGGAATTAATTGGCCCATTAATGATTGATTACATGGAGATATGACAACAATAATTCCAATTCCCGCACTAATCTGGACAGCTTCGGTAATTAGAATTTTCGACCATCAAAACGTCAGAACTGGGCTTATCAGTCAACATGAAAGTTGTAGATCTGCTTCTTAGCTTTCCAACGCCACCAATATCACTCAAATCGGACATGTATAGCCCAAGTTATGGCCTGCAGAAGGGAGACGGATCAAGATGCACTAAAATCCGAAAATTGACTAAGAAATTCATTAAAGCCTAATTAAGACCCCAAAGATATGAAAACATGCTAAGAATCCAATATTGGGTACAAAGCACATCCAAAAACACCAAGTGCAATGCTATAAAAGGTATATTAAAATGCACCAATCAATTTTCACAAACCTTATCACCTGGGAAAATGATCAAAAGCAATGCTATATTGGCCATTGGCATTCGGAAACCTCCTATTTGCCATCTCTTTCAATCTTTTTCAATAGAAGATAGTTGATAATCTTAAGATAATTTGATATATACCTAGTAGTGAAACTTGTGATTCTTAATTTGGCGGGAAGTGTCCTATTCATGGTATGATGGTTGATTGTATAAGTTTCACCGTAGGGTAGTATATGTTCATGCAGATAGTATTTACTTTGACCTATATTGATCATGTTACATTTTTTTTATTTATTTATGAAAATGAAGTCAAAGTTTGTTCCTCAAGAAATGTGATGGTAAGGGGATCTCCATTTCTATATAAAACCTTATATTTATTTTATTGCTAGTTGATTATATGATTTCGTAAAACCTCATATCTGCCATCCCTTTGAATCTTTTCCAAACATCAGCAAGGGTTGGAGAGTTGATGACTGCTGCTGCTTCAAATATATTACATCCTTATGAAGAAAATGAAATTATTAGTAATTTCTAATGAGAAAAGCCAACATCTTACCAAGTGCATCATGGGGAGGAAGCCGACATCTTTATGTATAAAAGAAAATATCTTACCTATTATAGTGTTGGAGAACATTTTGTCATTGGAAGCTATACCAACTGGATTATGTAATGCTCAACCATTGCATAACTTCTAATTATAGGATAGATGAAAATGAAATATTGAACAACAGAACATTATATTAATCAGAAAAATTCTACAAAAGAGAATGGCTACACCATAACCTTAGCAAAGAGAAAATTAGCCCATCCATGTAGAACTCATTTTTCTCCTACAGTATTTCCTAAATTCTCTCCACGGCTCCTCCCCCTCTTTGGACCGATGTTGTGCTGCAGTATATCTTATATCGAGAGCCTTCCAAACCTCTTCCTCTCTAATTATGATGAATGAAGCATTTAATCCCTTGTCTACAGTTGCAAAGTAAAGCTCGTTGACTAAGAGTTATGGGCTTCAATGAGGAGGTTTTTCTCATTCTTCCAATTTTTTTTTTGACATCTATGTCCGGTCATCTTCTTATTAATTTTGTTTTCCTTTCCTACTCCATATCAGGTTCAAAATACACTGTTCTACTTATTTTCTTATTTGTAATATTATTTTTACACGTTGAAATTTCATTTCATTTTTTAATATGGATTAATATTAATATAAGAAAAGATACTTGCACAAATTGTATATAATTTTGACTTATATTTAGTTTTAATTGTTTTTATCGTAGCTTTCCAAATCGTTATACCTTTTTTTTTCATATTTCATTTTTTAATTTAAGAAAAGATACTTGCTCAAATTGTATATAATTTAGACTTGTATAAATTTACAAATTGTATTTGGTAATAATGTATTTGGCGTTTTTTTTTTTTAGGAATTTAAAAGGCACATTATTACCAATTATGTGATGGTTGAATTTCTGGACAATTTAGGATGCTGGATGCAACGTTTTTTTGGGAATATAAATGCCACGTTAATGTAAATTATTTGATGGTTCAGTTTATTTTTTAGGTGACTTCTCAGATACCTATGAAAAATTTTGGGTAAAATTTATTCTATCTAGATGGCCCAATTAGATGGTGACAATGTGGGACACTTCAACTTTTTTATTTCCAACTCATTATTTTTTTTTGAAAAACCATTCAATTTTCTTATTTAATTTTAGACCCTAAAGGACCTATTTGCCCTTTAACCAGTTTCATCCACCATGACCCTCAGCATCTATAGCAGTACCACCACCACTTTCAACCAACAACCACCACAACCCGCTATCAGCCGCGAGCAATCAGCAACCACCATCACCCACTGCCAGTCGCGTTCAACCAGAAACCACCATCACCAACTTTCAGTTGTGCGCCGCACCACCACTCCATGTGCCACCGCGGATCCATGGCGAACCATCCTTTCATAGTGCCGCACTTTACCTTCACAGCGCCTCTCACCATAGAGATACGAATTGCAGCAACCCACAACATCTCTGCACATAACAACTTTACCGTCGCGTGTCCGCGGCCAACCACCATTGCAAAGATCGACCCAACCGAGCCCAGCACCGTGACCCCATAGCAGTGCGGTCCCACCATCGTGACCCGAGGCGAGCCACCCAGCTGCGGACGTGACCCATAGCAGAGACCGAGTCCCACCACTTATCCGCCCATCGCCGTGTCGTAGCGCACTCCTCCGTCTGCCGTCAGCCGTCGTCACACTCTTTTGTGAGCAGCACTTCAAATTTGCACTGTTACTGATTTAGGTTTAGGGTGTGGGAGAGGGAAGGCCATTTGGTTTAGGCCAGGTCTGTGGGAAAAAATTATTTGGGCCTAGCCATTTTTTTATACAAATTGGGCCTAATCTTATAACAACTTAAATCCATAAACATATATGTTATTTATAATTATCCACACACAAAAATATTATTTATAATTTTTACAAGATATTATGATTTTTAAATTATGTGTTTTTTTGACAATATTTAAATTATGTGTTTTGAAAATAAGTTTTTTTTTAATAAAAGTTTTATTTATTTTTAGAAGAGGGAATCTTTATATTTTTTATTTATAATTTTAAGTCAAATAGGAAAAAAAACAACATTGAAAGCTCACTTAAATTTTATTAGATTGTTACCAGACCAGTCCCAAAGTTTTTTTTTAGAAAAATGGCCCAAACCAAATGGCCTTCACTCACAAACCTTAAACCTAAACCAGCTATTGTCTGCAACCTGGTGAAGTGCTGATCATGAAGGAGTGTGCGGCGGCTAGATGGCGGACGACGTGACAGTGCCGCAAGGCAATGGCCGGAGATGGTGTGGGGAGCGGTGGCTCATGTCTCTACGATGGTGGTTCGCGTCCTTCTGCGATGGTGGTCGATGGTGGTTCGCGTCCATCTGTGGTGGTGGCTTGTGAGCGGACGTCGGCACGACCACGTACAGAAAATGGTGATGCCGGAGCGCGACTGACATGGTGGCCGGATTCATGACCGGGTGCAGCAAGACAGAAGGTGTGTGATGGCTAGTGTTGTTTGCTTGGATGAAGCTTTGTTGGGTGGTGTCGATGGTTATGGAGTGGGCTCACAGTAGAGGAGGATGAAAGTGGTGGAATAGTGAAAGGGGCAAATAGGTCCATTTGACACTAAAATTAATAAGAAAACATTAATGATTTTTTAAATGAATAATAATGAGTTGTAAATTTTAAAATTAAATGTCAAGATATAAATGAGATGTCATCATTTGATTGGACCATCTATACAATGTAATTTTTACCCAAAAATTATATAAGGTACCGAAGAATACACCTCTTGAATGAAGCTAAAAGCCTAAATGGAAATGTTATTTCAAAAGGCTAACGGACGACCAATTATAGACATTTGTTTCAGAAATTTGGCCATGGTGGCTCAATTCAACCGAACTCAATAAAATCAGTTTTTTTTTTTCAATGTTGTAACTGTTTTTTGTTTTAAATATCAAGTTCTTACTTTTTTTTATTCTTGAAAATAAAAAATCCAGCTTCTTTCTAGAGCCCACTTAGAGCATTCAATGTTGAACCCTTTTTTTTTTTAAAAAAAAAAAAGCTTGTGTTTTTCAATGTTTTAACATTTTTTTTGGTTTTAAAATTCAAGTTCTTCCTTTTGTTTTATTTTTGAAAATATAAAATTCAGCTTCTTTCCAGAACCCACTTAGAGCATTCAATGTTGTAACTTTTTTTTTCCAATGTTGTACCTTTTTTTGTTTTAAATTTCAAGTTCTTTATTTTATTTTATTTTTGAAAATAAAAAATTCAGTCACTTTTTTTCAATGTTGTACCCTTTTTTTGTTTTAAATTTCAGGTTCTTTATTTTATTTTATTTTTGAAAATAAGTGATTTATAGCATGTAGTCCACCTAGAGTAAAAAAAATATTTCAGCCTAAATCAATTTACTAAATTTATAGCATGTTGTCCACCTAGAGCAATCAATATTCTACGTTTTTTTATTTCATTTTAAGTTTTTTTTTTAAATGAGTGATTTATAATGACTATTATTAGATTTACCAAATCACCCCTGAATCAATTTACTAAATTACCCCTATAACAACCCTAGTAAAATCCTAATTCCTTTTATATATATATATAAATAAAGATTTCATGCTATTTAAAGTAACATTGTTATAAAAAAATTAATTATTATGTATTGTTATTGTAAAAAAATCTATACTATTAATTATAAATTATCACATCATTTAAGATGTTCGACTCTTATTATAATTATCTTAAAAGTCATATATATGATTATTTTTTATTAGTTAATTGTGTAAAAAACATTACATTAATAGTAAGTCAAAAATAAACCCATAAAATAAATAAACATTGTAAATCATCACAAACTTTATGTTTGTAAAATGAGGTATTCCTATTAAAAACTTTTGGGTCACAAATGTGATGTTTAAATGTGTTTGAGCCATTATTTTAATTAGCCAAAATTAAAGTGATATATTTCAGATAAGGTTTATGGTTATGGCTATGGACATAATTATCATGAAAAATATTGTATATATATCAAAAGGTCTTATTTCTATTTTTATGATGGGCGGAAATAAAAATAAGAAAAGTTGGATAGACACGACTCTTCATGAAAGGGCATATGACTTCCATAAATAAGGGGTTATGGACTTATGGTCCCCAGTTATAGACAATTGACAAGAACTTCAATTATCTTCATTCCATTAGAGGAGAAACTAAGAAAAACTGAGGAAAATCTATAATTGGAAGCTTATTATTCTATCAAGAATATCATTTTTTTATCAAGATATCATGGATCCTCCCGATACCCTTATACATTCATTAATCATTTTGAATTGACATGGATTTATAGATAGAATTTAGTTTTGGATTTATGCTTGATAAAGAATATGTTTCTTATTGATATTAATTTTGTCCACACGATGTTCAAGGAAATAGAAACATGTCAATACATTCAAGGAATTAAGTCCAACAATTCCCTCTCATACCCTAGACATTGTACCAAAGTCAAATGGAAAAGGTATTTACCAAACTTGAAACTGATGTACTAATGCTTTGCTCTACTTAGTGAGTGGACCTTTTCACCAACTTTAGACTAAACTCTCCTTCAAATGACTTCTCCAAAAGGAATTTGAACGTTAATTAGGCCTCTAAATAAATGTGTGCTCATCTCTTTTATCAAAGACTCAAACCTTGTTTTGTCACGACGAGGGGAAGGGAGGGTGGTTAAAAGCTGAAAAAGGGAAAATAATTTTCACCTAGTTTGATTCGAACGGAGATGAATTTTAAAATTAATTTAATTTTTATAGCCTTAATATTTCATATTTTATGAATATAATTAATAATGATATTTTAATTAATATATTTAAAATGTTTTAAATTTATCTCTACTCATTTCCAAATTCCCTATTAGAATGTTTGGAAACTTGATTGATTTGGGTTGAAGTCTTTTGTTGGAAGTTTCATGTGAAGAACTTCCACGTCCAAGAAGCACTTCTAAAGCTCCCGACCTTGATTCCAAATACACCATATATTAGATGAGAGTCAAAGTTGATAAAAAATTATTGTCCCCTCCATGGCCCCTTCAAAACGTTGGACCAAACGAGAAAGCTTTACAAAAGTCTTTTTCGTCACATCTATTACTCAAAGAAAACGGAGAAAAAGAGGATTTAGCAAAACACTCTGGTAAATATATATTACTCATTGTTAAGAGCATTGATTTAAAAAAAATAAAGAACAAGTTTTTACGAAAAAAATTAAATATATTATTTCTCAAAATAATAAATACGTATCTCTCATCAATATTTACTTTTCTGATTTTTAACTTTAACAAATGATAGTGGTTAGGTTTCTAAAACAAAAATATAGGTTGTGTTTGACAAAAATAACTGATAAGTTAGCTGATAGTTGATAAGTTAATTTTTAGCAGATAGCTGAAAAGCCAATAAGCTAGCTGATAGTCGAAAAGTTAGCTGATTGAATTTGAATTGCTTAATAAAATTAGCGGTTGAACTAATTTATAAATACAAAATGACATATTTATGATATACATTGTAAACTGAGAATTTCATAAAACGAATGAAGGTAAAATTAAGAGAAAACACAATAAACTATAAGTTACTAGTCATAAGCTAAAGAAAAAATATAATAAACTATAAGTTACTAGTCATAAACTAAATAAATTAGCTTATGAAAAAATACTATAAGCTAATAAGATAAGCTTATTAATTAAACATCTCTACTTCATTTAAACAAACTTATAAACTAGTCAAATAAGCTAGCTAATCGTCAAACACAACCATAGAATAATGCTACTAAAACACTTATTATTATTGGATGAAGTTGATGTATCCTCATAATTTTTTGTGAAATTTCCTCTGTTTACTGTGTCTCATATTAAATTCACGTTATCACTTCTCAAGAAAAATATATCATGAAAGCTGTGTAAAAGGACTCCTCCTCCTTTCTCTATCAAAAAAAAGAAGAAGAAGGAGTCCTCCTACTTGGTGGTGCTGTTACCTGTGTGAGCTGTTTGTTGCAGAAGAAAAAAAAGTTGCAGTCAAAAAAAGAGGTCCACATGATAGAAGTTCTGTCCATTTTCAAGGGTTAAGACTGTAATCATACATACAGAACAGCATCGCCGTTTTTTATTTCAATATATTCAATGTGAACGCTTGAAGGATGAAAATCCAGCCGTTGCTTGCAGAACTATGTCTGTATGTCATGTTAAAAAGCCTTAAATTCTCCCTTTATTTTCTGAATTGCCCCTGTTACTTTTGTTAAGTCTTTTGTTGTCTTTGTTTCTCTGTCCTTGTTTGTTAAGCTTCTCTCTCTCTCTCTATCTCTCTCTCTTGTTCCTCTGGCCATGATTGGAAGCAAGGATCTTCCTAATGGTGTTGACCCTGAGGGTGAGAACTCTAGGAGCAAGTTGTCAAGGCACAATTTTGAGCCTAACAAGGAGTACCCGGATGAGAAAGGTGTTGAATTTATGAGAGATTCAGATGTGGGTGGTGGTGTTAATGGGATTCTTCAGTCAAATCCCATCACCAAGGTTGTTGGTGGTAGCTCAGGGTTTCAAGAGCTGACCCTCAGCTACCTTTGTGACAACCCAAAATTGAGTCTTGCTGAGAAAGAGATTCCTGGTGGTAAAAGCTTGCTGAATTCCTACGAAAAAGTTAGCCACAAAGGTAAAGAGGCTGTTGGTGGTGGTGGTGGTTTTTCTGAGAATTCAAATCAGGATGGAAAATGGGTGGAAAGAGATTTCTTGAGCTTGAGTGAAACCAGAGAGAATTCTTCAAAGAGATCAGCTGAAGAAGAAGAAGAAGTTGAAAGAGAGAGTAATAGGGACAAGAAGCCAAAGCTAGAAACACTTAATCTCTCTCTTGCTTTGCCTGATGTGTCACTTTCTCTCACAGCTTCAAACGCCTTGCAAAATGGTGGTGATCAACAACCAGTTAGGCCAAAGCCTAGCAGGCCATCAACTACGCACACTTCATTTTCAAATGATTACACAACAGCTTCTTTGTCTTACTCTTATTCTCACCCTTTCTCACACAACCCAAGTTGCTCACTCACCCGCAATTCAACTGATAATTTTGAGTACTCGGTGAGCAAAGATGATCAAATTTGGAATTGTGGGGAGGGGACTAATGGTTCTGTTCATAGCAGGTTCAAGCCAATAGGAGATGGTGGGGTTTCTTTGTCCAATCATGGTGGTGGTGGTGGTTTTAGTTCCTTTATGCAAGGTAATAGTCAATATAAAACTACTAGTTCAGATAACCATTCATTTTTCCCTTCAGAATTGCCTGCCAGGCCAAGGTTTGAAACTCAGTCTGGGGACTCGAGGGGAAGGAATTCTGAGAATCTGAGAGTCTTGGAAGGGTTAGATGGTGGGAAGATAAGGAAACTTTCTAGGCCTGAGAGAATAATCAGAGAAATTGTTTCTGAGTCTATACCTGCCATAACATTGACAATTCAGGAGCTTACTGATGAAGTCATAGCATCAACTAGGGAATATTTGAAGAATCTCATTGAGAAACCTGACAAGAAAGAGGAATTGGTAAGCCTTCAAAATAGGCTTGAGAGAAGATCTGATCTTACCAAGGAGTCTCTTTTAAAGTGCCATAAATTGCAATTAGAGGTTCTAGTTGCTGTCAAGATGGGGCTTGCAAGCCTCTTATCTGGTAAAGTTCCCTTATCTGAGATGGTAGAGATTTTCTTGTATAGGAGATGTAGAAATGTGAACTGCAAGAGTGTGCTTCCTGTTGATGACTGTGACTGCAAGATTTGCTCAGGGAATAAGGGTTTTTGCAGTTCTTGCATGTGTCCTGTGTGTTTGAACTTTGATTGTGCAAGCAACACTTGTAGTTGGATTGGTTGTGATGTTTGTTCCCACTGGTGCCATGCTGCTTGTGGCATTCAGAAGAATCTCATCAAGCCTGGGCCTAGCTTGAAGGGACCTTCAGGGACCTCAGAGATGCAGTTTCATTGTATTGGCTGTGGACATGCTTCCGAAATGTTCGGGTTCGTTAAAGATGTGTTCATGTGTTGTGCAAAGGATTGGGGTCTAGAAACCTTGATGAAAGAGCTTGACTGTGTAAGGAGCATTTTCAGGAAAAGTGAAGATCGCAAAGGGAGGGAATTGCATGTTAAAACTGATGGCATTCTGTTAAAGCTTCAAACTAAAATGGTTTCTCCTGTAGATGCCTGCAACTACATCATACACTTTTTCAACTGTAAGTGTCTGGACTTTGGTCTTTTCTTTTCATATTTGAATCCATGTTTTATTTTTAAAAAAAATATTTGCTCCATACAGCATTCCAATGGTAATAATGCACTATGAATATATCATGATTTGCCTAGTCTCACCATGGAATAAAGGATCTATCCATTTTATTTAATGGATATGATGCTTGTGTAAAGAATTAGCAGCATGAAAACATATTCACATGCTGTGAAGGTTTTGGTGTACCATTGTTTATTAGAAGCAAGTTACAACTAGTAGCCTATTTTTATTATGTGATGTGGTAGGATTGTGAACAAGGGAGGACAAGAAGTTTGCATTGGTGGAGGGAAAGCATTACTGTTCATACTTGATAAACATACCATGTTCCTGAAAGAGCGACAATTAACAGCATAAAGTTCAATGTCTGTTTTTAAATTGGATTGTAAGCATGTTTGGTTCTCATTATTTTAAATACACAAACAAAAAGAACTTTTCAGCCAAAATTTCTCTCTCGAACATTTTGATTATAAGCTTTCCAAAAACAAAATATTATCCAAACACACACCATATGGAGGATTTGAATGTTATTTATGAAGTGATTTGAGATTCTGCTAAATGCTTTATTAGCCTCAAATCATTCTGTGTCAATCTATCAGGCATGTTTTCTAGCACATTCTGATTCACTTTAGCATTCAGTTCAAATATTTTCTCCCCTTCCCAGGCCTGTTATTTATGAGGCGTGCTTTTGTGAGTACATATTGCTGGTTTTTGACGCCTAACAAATCCAGGATTTTATATGTCAATGAATGAACGAATGAATATCATGTAGTCCACAATCAGTCCTGCTCAATATTAAATTTGATATTGAGTCCAATGAGTTATTTATCTTAGATTGGAGAAATAAAGGAAGAGGAATGATCTTTTGACACTGAAGTATCTAACAACAATTGGTCATGGTCTTTTGATGCTTGATTTGCATGAACAATGAATTACATGTTACACTGAACATTCATGCCTTACATGGTATGGGTGATAACAGACTTGGTATGACAATACTTGCATGATTGCATCTGTCTCCCTCACTGGTCAAAATATTAACATCTTAGCATTGGTATTTGGAATTGACGTGCTTCGCTAAGATAGAAAGCATTGAAATGTTACTAGTCCCTGAGAACTGCAGTTATCATTATTATTACTTTCAGCCTTTTTGTTAACTTCGGAGAGGAGTGGTGGGGGAAACTGGAAAGATGTACATAAACTCAGTTGCTTGAAAGCTAAAGTTACTATCATCTCTTTTGTTCTGTTGAATGTGTTTGATGAAATAATTCAAACCACCCGAGTCTGTCACCCTGTGCTGTTTTCAATCATATACCCTCTTGTGTAGAAGGCTTTTTCCTGCTTTAGCTTAATTCTTCTAAGTTTTTGTGATGAAGGCTTGTTTATTTAATTAAGGTACTGATAATGATATCTGATTTCTAACTGTTGATTGGATAATTTTTCTGACAAACAGATGCAGATGGCATGTCTGACTTTCCTGCTTCCGGTGTATCTTCAAAGGATTTGGCAATATCTCAAACTAACCTTACAAAGGATACAACATCTCTTTCAAAATCTAATTCTCTTGTACCAAAATATACTTATGACATGAGCTATTCTAGGTCACATTCAGATGCTCATGCCATGTCAAATGATCTTCATCAGAAAGACCTCAAAGCTACCCTCTTAAGTGAACTAAAAACTGAGGCTGATTTCCATTTGGGGGCTTTGTTAAGGAAAGGTGGACTTGAAAGCTTGGAGAGCGTTGTTCGGATAAAGGAGGCAGAGGCCAGAATGTTCCAAACCAAGGCAGATGAAGCAAAGAGAGAGGCAGAAGGATTCCAGAGGATGATCAGGACAAAGACTGCACAGATGGAAGAAGAATATGCTGAAAAGCTTGCCAAGCTGTGTTTGCATGATACCGAGGAATCGCGGAAGAAGAAATTGGAGGAACTGAAAGTCTTGGAAAATTCTCATTATGATTACTATAAAATGAAAATGAGAATGCAAGATGAGATTGCTGGTTT
Organism: Sophora flavescens; assembly: GCA_030762895.1. Classification (NCBI taxonomy): domain Eukaryota; kingdom Viridiplantae; phylum Streptophyta; class Magnoliopsida; order Fabales; family Fabaceae; genus Sophora; species Sophora flavescens. Next base: position 77,785,746 of record CM061068.1, read on the forward strand.
GTTGGAGAGAATGGAGGCAACAAAGCAGCAGTGGGTTTAAATTTTTCATGCTTTTCCTTATATTTTCTTACTCAGAATACTGCTAAAATGTGTGTAATTTATTGATCTACTGCCATGGCATTCTGGTTGTTCTCAGAATGGATGATTTTCAATTGACAAATTCAACTTTTGGGTGTTTCATCATTCTTTTCTCTTTTTTTTTAAATAAAAAAAAAAATATATAGTTCATAAATTGAGAGTGCATGAATGTGAAGCTGAACAAGTAATATGTGAGAGCTTTGTACTTCCTGGTTATATTGTGAGACAATAAAATTTGTCAAATTTTCATGTAAATGCATATCATTATTGCATATAATTTGCATATTTCTCTATAAATTTGTATTCTGATTTATCAGTAACAACCTTAATTGGAACATTCCTAACATGGGATACATCATGAAGTTTGGAAACCTATATTTACTAAAAGGCCAATATGCTTGTTAGATTGTCTTAGGTTAGGTGACACTGATGTTAGGCAATTCTTTTCTTCCTCCACACCATTGGTGTTGATTAGGGTAGGTGAGAAATTATATTTATAAGTGCATATAACATTTTTCTTTTAAGAAACTTATTTGTCCTAATATACTTTTGTACTCTTAAAGAAAGACACTTTAGACCCAAAAGTGGTTGGTCACATTGAGAGTGAACTGTATCCTCAAGCAAACTTTACCTGTGAGGTTGGTGATTCAAATCCTGGAGTTGTCACTTTGAGAATGACTTTATCTTACTATCATCTCAATTCAAGGGTTAGTCTCTCAGTTTTTCTGTTGGATATCCGATTAAAGATTAAAAAAAAAAAAAAACTCTAGTGGAGTTGGAAAGAGAGTCTCTGACATGATTAGTTTTATTACTCTTGGTGGATGGAGCATAGAGGAGGATAATTTTCATTAGCACTTTGTCTATATTTTATTATATTTCTAGGATTTCTTTATTTGGTCACCGTTGATGGTGGCTTCTTGCACCGTTGTTAAGCTTAGGCAGAGTTTCACCACACCCAGCATTGAAACTGGTTCACCAGGGTGATAATGAAAGAAAGGGAATCTGACTACTTTCTTAATTTCATTCTTATCAGTGTGTGTGTACATTTAACAAATCAGCTCCTATTGGAGTCCATACGTTTTATTCTTATATATTATTTTATATCTTGATCAATAAGCTGGTCCTGTAACGGTGACTTTCAGCAAACTTACAATTAATTTATTTATGTCGCCAAGGCACTAACTTACTAGTGGGAACAACCATAAACAAGCTTTGAATCTTAATATCGAATCAAATTTCCATCATGCTTGAGAAATGTAATCATTATACTCTTTTATTGCTATATTTTTTAACTATATGAAGGATTTAATATATAACAATTTACCATAGCTGACAGCTCAACTATGCATTGCATATACATCACAAATTGAAACCCGGTATCAGATATATTGATTTGAATATATTTGATATTTCAAGATGTGCGATGGGTGGGTGTATGTGGCGGCAGTGGTGTTAGTAACTGTTATATGTATTTAATTAATCAACAGAACTTTTTTAAAAGTTTTAGCATACTATGAGTTATACTAACTTTAAGTCGTAATTTTTTTATTCGAACTTTCACTCATCCCAACGATTTCAAAGTTTTTAATTAATTAATAAAATGTAAATACTTTCTAACACACACGGACACAAAAAAAAAAAAAAAAAAAGCTTTTGAGAGAAAAGAATCAGACAAAATGAAATGGTTCAACACCCTTAGAAGATATAACGGAAGAAGATGCATGTAGCTTGTCTTCAATGACACACCAAATGAAACAGTGAGTACATGTTTAATTTTAATTTGTTGTGGATACAATTATGCTATTTTTTTATTTTTTATTTTTGGATAGCAATTATGCTACTTATATCTTCATATAATTATGGTACTTTCATTATCTACATGTTGTTGGAGATATGGCACACACAATTTCTCACTTAATGCACTCAAACACAATGAATATCAAGAAGGAAGGGAAGAAGAAAGGAAGAAGAGAGTTCAGAAATTTTTCACTGAATGCATTGTACATTATTCATTCACAAAGAGGGTATTTATACACACTTGGTTTGCCCCACATTGGCTAAACCCTTCTACACAATTCTGTTATACACCTATAACCACTTTTATCACTTACTAACAACCACCCTAACTGAAATTACCTAACTTTCTCAACACACTTCCCTAATTTCAGTTTCCTAAAGCATGATATGCAGATTTGCATCACTATGAAGCCTAACATCCCAACTATGTTGGCACCCTAGGCTTCACCCTTCATTTGCAGCACATCATGCCTATGTTAAGTCAAGTCGTAAATCGAAACAATGCTTAGCATTTCCCTTAGCATTTTAAATCTGTCACCCTTCAACGGCTTGGTCATTATGTTCGCAACTTGCACTTACGTGTTGCGGTGTTCCAGTGCAGCCTCCCTTTGCTCACTTGGTCTCGAATGAAATGAAATCTTGTTTCTATATGTTTACTTCTACCGTGTGCAAATGGATGTTTGGCTAGGTTTATGGCTGACTTATTGTCAACCAACAGTTTCACGGCTTCATTGCCTTTCACTTTCGGTTCTTGCAGAGGTGTCAAGCCACGGTGCTTGGCAAACACTCATTGAAGCTGCAATATACTCGCCTCGCATGATGAAAGTGCCACCACAGGTTCCTTCTTTGAGCTCCATGAGATCGGTGCAGCACCATACATAAAGATGTATCCAAGAAGTGCTCTTCCTATCAATCTTGTCACCACACCAATCTGCATCAGTATAGCCAAACAACTTGGTGTTAGTTTCACTAATTACGTTTGGAAACAGAATTCCAAACTTCAATGTTCCTTTCACATATCTAAGTATCCTCTTTGCAGCCCAGCGAGATGACATGACTTTGGTTTCTCCATGAACCTGCTAACCAGTCCCACACTATACACCGTGTCGGTCTTGTATTACACAAGTACCTAAGTGATCCAACCGGACTTCGTAAAGGTTGCATCAACAGCCTTCTCTTCACTTTCAGTCTTCAATGCCAAACCAGTTTCGGCTGGTGTTGCAGCTGGATTGCAGTTAGTTAGCTTGAACCTTTTAAGCAAGTCAGCAGCATACTTGGATTGGTGCATCACGACTCCTTCTTCTGTCTTGCTGAATTCAAGTCCAAGAAAGTAGTATAGCTGACCAAGATCAGTCATTTCAAACTCTATCATCATCCTTCCCTTGAACTCAGCAATATCCTCTTCACTGCTTCCTGTTACAAGCAAGTCATCCACATAGAGGCATACAATCATTACATCAGTGGCAGCATTACACTTCACATAAACGCCATATTCTGAAGTACATTTCACAAGTCCTAATGTACTCAGAAAGGCATCTATCCTCTTGTTCCAGGCCCTTGGGGCTTGCTTCAAGCCATACAAGGCCTTCTCTAATTTATACACTTTTGTTTCTTGGCCTGTTATTACAAAACCAGGGGGCTGATCTATGTAGACTTCTTCATCAAGTGGCCCATTCAGGAAAGCCGATTTCACATCCAACTGATACATTGACCAATTTCTTAGACTTGCAAGAGCTACCACCAATCGGATTGTTTCAATTCTAGCAACTGGTGCAAAAACATCACTGTAATCTACCCCATGTCTCTGCAGAAAGCCTTTGGCAACAAGCCTGGCTTTATGCTTGATTATCTCATCATCAGGGCTCTTCTTTAACTTGAAGACCCACTTCACTGCTATTGACTTCTTCTTGCTTGGTAGAGAGACAAGCCTCCATGTCTGGTTCTTCTCAATTGCATTGAGCTCCTCCTTCATTGCTCCAATCCAGTTTGGATTCTGCATTGCTTCCTCAAAACTGACCTCTTCAGTCTCAGAAAACATGGCAAGGTGCACCAAGTCACCATATGTATTCACTGCAGAATCTGTGACTACTTCATAATCAAGTAGTCTCTGAGGGAGCTGTCTGCTTCTTTGTGATCTTCTTAACTCTGAAGCATCAACTTCTATCTCCTTCTGAGTTTCAATTTACTAAATCCAACAAGATCATCTGTTTGATCCTTCACCGCCATTCTCAGCATTCCGGCCCCAAACTTTTCACTCATCAAACACCACATCCCCTGCTAATTACAAATTGCTTGCTCTTGGGGTTGAACAATCAGTATCCACCCAGTGGGGTGGTATCCCAAGAATACCATTAGCTCCCTTTATCATCCAACTTTCTTCTCAATTTGTTCGGTATATGCCTCGTAGCATATCTGCTCCAAACACCTTAAAATGTGTCATTGTTGGCCGCAGCTACTGACCAAGCTTCCTCTCGGTGTCACTCCTTGAAGTCTCTTGGATGGACTTCTATTCAAGATGTAGGCTGCAGTGGATGCCGCTTCTCTCCCCACGTAAACTTGGGAAGATTCTTGGATTTCAAGCATGCTTCGATCATGTTCGAGATGGTCCTATTCTTCCTTTCTCGCAGTTCCATTGTGTTGTGGAGTGTAGGGTGGTGTGCATTCATGCACAATTCCCGCCTCATCACACGTAGTCCTGGAATTCTTCAGAAACATACTCTCCTCCACCATCTGTTCTCAATACCTTTATGCACAAACCACTTTGTTTTTCCACAAGTGTTTTGAACCTTTTAAAGGTTTCTAACACATCACTCTTTCTTTTAATCAAATAAATCCAAACCTTCCTAGTAAAGTCATCTATGAAGGATACAAAGTATTTGTTACCTCCAATAGTTTCAGTTTGGATAGGTCCACACACGTCTGAGCAGATTACCTCAAGTTTGTTGCTGGCTCGAATTGGGATTTGTTTCTTGAAGGGCTTCCTGGATTGCTTGCACTCCAAGCATTCCTCACACACTTCTTGTGGTATAGTGATCTGTGGAAGACCATGAACCATGTTGTGCCTGGACAAAAGACTCAAGTCTTTGAAGTTCAAATGTCCATATCTGTAGTGCCATAGCCACTCATCTCTACATGCTGCAGCAGCTAAACATTTATGATCCATGATCTCAATTCCAACTTGAAAAGTTCTATTCTTGGACAAGGGGCACTTGAATCAGATTTCCTTTGTTGTTAAACATTTTAAGCATGCCATTCTCCATGTTCATCACATATCCCTTCTCTAATAGTTGTCCAAGACTTAGCAGATTATGTTTCATACCTGGCACATACAGTACTTCAGAAATGAATGACCTCTTGCCATCCTTTCTTTTGATTAACACTCTGCCAGACCCTTCTGCTTTCATGGTTCTATCATCAGCAAACTTGACCATACTCTTCACTGTTTCATCTAGATCAACAAACCAATCTTTGTGGCCTGTCATGTGTGTGGAACATCCTGTATCTAAGTACCAGGAATCTGCACTGCATTCACCCTCTTGAGTTGTCACCATAAGAAGCACTTGTTCTGCATCTGAATCATCTTCTTGCACAAGTTGAGCCTCCTCATTTCTGTTCTGTTTGGTATAGCACTCATCTGCGAAATGACCCCACTTCTGGCACTTGTAGCACTGAATATTGCTCTTGTCAAACCTTTCTTGCCTCTTCTTGCCACCTCTGCCCCGATTACCTCCATAGCCTCCTCTTTTGTTGTTAAAGTCACTGTTTCTTTGATCATCAGAACCTTTGTTTTGATTCTGAGTGTGGCGATTTCTTTCTTTGTTCCCCTTCCATCTTCCTTTTCCTTTCTTGCCACGGCCATACTCCTTTAACTCCTTTGCTTGACACTCGAACCCGTAAAGCTTGTTCGGATGTCTTTTCACCATTTCTTGCACTTCTTTCAAGAGACCTTTGTTCTTGAGCCTCAAGACAAGCCTGCAGTTCTTCAATCTTTAATTCTTCAAGATCTTTAGATGCTTCTATTGATACCACTATGTGATCAAACTTAGGAGGCAAGGATCTCAATATCTTTTCCACTATTTGGTTGGTTTGAGAAGGTTTCTCCACAGTTCTTCATTTGATTTGTCGAGTAGTCATTCCGTTGAAGAAAGCGACTACACTTTCATTGCTTTCCATCTCCATCGGCTCGTATTGTTTCCTCATGGTCTGCAGCTTGACCTTCTTTGTTTTCTCAAGACCAAAGCCCTGGACCTTTGCAAGAATGTCCCAGGCCTCTTTTGCGGTGGCGGCCAAGGCAATCTTCTCAAAGTGAGGAGGGTCTACACATTGATGAAGAATAAACTGTGCTTTGTAGTCTTTCTTCTTCATTTCTTTGAACTCAGCTCTTTCTTCTTCACATTGCGTTTCCGCGAGGTTCTCTGAAGCCCTCAGTCATGACTTCCCATACTTCTTGGAATCCGCAGATGGCTCTTATCTGGGTACACCATTTGTCATAATCTTTGCCATTGAGAACTGGCAGATTCGCAGGAAAATGGCCATTTGATGTAGCCATTGAACGCGCGAATCAGAGGCACAATCACTTCACAGCAGTGATACACACACAAATCAGACTCCAAGATCTTTAAGCTCTGATACCAATCTGTTGGAGATATGGCACACACAATTTCTCACTTAATGCACTCAAACACAATGAATATCAAGAAGGAAGGGAAGAAGAAAGGAAGAAGAGAGTTCAGAAATTTTTCACTGAATGCATTGTACATTATTCATTCACAAAGAGGGTATTTATACACACTTGGTTTGCCCCACATTGGCTAAACCCTTCTACACAATTCTGTTATACACCTATAACCACTTTTATCACTTACTAACAACCACCCTAACTGAAATTACCTAACTTTCTCAACACATGTATGATACTCTGGGTTATAATGGTTGCGAAATTTTACATAATTTTTTAGGGTTGTTCTCAAAGTATTAGAGATGGCAGCAGTTGTGGTTAGCACACCATCAACTGTGAGGATTGGATTCTATGTAATTTGAATTGTATGGCTGTTAGGTGGTATATTTTTGTAGTATTTTGTTTCATGCAATAAAATTACAGTTAATTGTTGTTAGTAAATATGTAAACATTTTGTGTTAAGTAATTTAAAAATTAAACAATGATATGAACCGGCGTAGAAATCAGAAGATGTATTTGGAACCGTGATAGGCTTGGGTTGGAGGTGCGTTTTGCAAAAACTATTGTACGTTACAAATGTGATTACAACACATTTTTTTATATAAGAAAATCAACTTAACTTGTAGTATGCAAGCAAACCATCTCAATTAATCAACATATGTCCCAAAGAAATTAAGAAAAAATTATACAATAGTAACTGAACAACAGAAATAGAAAATCCAAGAAAAAAGCTAGAAAGATGAAAAACAATGTTGGATCAATCCAATTGGTGAAGATGAATCAAGTCTATAGAGGAGAGAGGAATGCAGCTCATGACCCAAAATGGGCCAAACCAACTGATATATCCACAAAAACTCCAAACAAGAGAATTGCTAGACCCGTGAAGTTGATCAAACGAGATTCTCTCTGGTGTGGCTGTAGTCTTAACATAGTATACCTCTCCATCAAACCTGTTAGTGCAGCACAAATTGCCATGTACAACAGTGCCCTACCACCAGCTATGTGCCATGGAGCCACTCCAGCCCTTTGTACTCTGGTCCCTGGAAGCATGAACATGAGTCCTAAAAGCCACTGCAAGAAGCACACCCCATTATGAAAGCTTAGACTTGTACATATTTAGACCATGAATTTGATCCTCGGTGTTGGGATCAACCTCCTCTAAATTAGCAAAAGTATAAAGTAAGAAAAAATCAATATATATTCACTCTTGATTAGTTAAAGTGAGTTGAGATCACTATGTATTTTAAATAATCATCGGTGGATATACTTTTACTTAATGACTTTACAATTTTGCTCATTTTAAATAAGTTTTTTTCTTCATTAATTATTAACATGATCACAGACAAGTCATTGGGACAAATCTAACCTGCACGCCAAACAAGCAGAAGGTGCTAATGCCAATCCATGAATGGAGACTGTAAACATCCTCCAAGTTCACCATATCATGGAACTTGAAAACAGCACATATACCAACAATCCCAAGAACTATAGCAGTCAAATGAAGTGCCATGTGAATGAACTTCGCTGTTTGCCATTCGCCTGGTACCGTATGGTATGCCATTATTGCTGCTCAAATTTAACACCAATCTTTTTTGATCAGGAAATTTAACACCAATCTAATCAGCGAAGAAACTGATACGGTTTTTTTGTATGCCACATAAAATTATGAAGTTGTTCAACATTTCTTGTGTAGGTGTCGTAAGAGGAAAGGAAAACGCTAAATTGGAGTAATAATTTTAATATATGTTAATGAAAAGAGTTGTGTTATATCGTATGAACTCAGTTTCTACAAAATATGAAAATTAGCTAAATGAGTGTTTCCCTTATATTTATTGATTATAAGTTTAAAAAATAAAATAAAATCCAAAGATGAATCTAAATCAACATTCGCAGAGCTGTACAAAAACTATTTTCATACCAAATCAGCATTTTTCTAATGAAAATATTTAGGTTAAAGTAATAATCCCTACTTTTCATTAAGAATTAGTTCTCAGAGTCTCAAAATATTACGGCACAAGTCCTCGTGGGATCAAAATTCAAATTAGTAAACTATAAAGATCAAAACTATAAAGACCATAAGCAATTATATTAAGCGTAGAATCCAGCTTTGAAATTGGAATTGGACCTCTCAATTCTAATTATTTTGTTTAGTGTGCATGTTAGAATTGAAAATTCAAATTCCAAATTCAAATCTGTAAAATCGAAAAATAACTATTTTATAGTATTTTCAATTCTTACTCTTGAATTACTAATTTTAAATATAAAATTTAAAAATAATATATTATGATTATCTTTTTTGTATACTTAGCGATGTCATCCAAATTGTTAGCTGCGCGCCTACCACAGTCGTCCACCAATTCTAGGTTTGAATTTAAAATTATAATATACCTTGATTTTTTGCACAATCCGAAGATAGAATTTACAATTCTAAACCAATTTCAATTGCATCGTTCAAGCGGACCCAAAGAATTAATTAATTATTTTAAAAAAATAGTAATTAGGAAGATACCTTGACCAGCAAGGAAAATGAACCCCATGAACATTAATAAAGGGTGAACCTGCATAAACAAAGTATTGACAGAGAAAGAGTCAGATGAAATGGAATGTGATTGCTGTATATGCATAAACAAATTAAGTTAAAAACAAGAAGAAGCAATGTTACATTGAAAACACGAAGTGGATTATCAGAATCATATTCAATCCCCTCACGGTAATGCAGCAACCAAACAAGCAATAGAATGATGGCAAGGAGGCCAAACAAGTGTGCCAAAATTGCAGTTGTGTAAGAACGCATCCTGTTGGTTTCAGTAGTAGGAGGTGGCAGAAGAGAATAGTGCCAAATTTTTTGCTTCCTTTGATTCTGAAGTGGTTCAGGCCTTATAGAGTTTTCCTTTAGATAAAGTTCATAGAAGAGGGGATTGCTTGATATCTTGGTTTTGGAATTTTTATTGAAGAAAACTTTGGGCTTTAGCAAGCATCTGAAGTGCAACTCTTGTTGTATCTAAAGTATATGTTCTTATGTGTAATTATTCCACATTTTTGTCTACTACATATTATATATTCTTTTTACATAGGGATTGGTGTCTTATAAGCTAGTGTCAGAGAGTCCTACACTTTACAAATCTTTAGTGTATATACTATAGTAGATGTACCACATGCAATTCAATTAGCTTAATTGGAAGAAAAAAATGAAACAGCTCAATGAATATAGTCATGTCATTTATAATTTATTTTTATCATTAATGTAATATATATAATATTTGATTGGGTGAGGTGATCGATTTACAAACAACTTTACATATAACTATCTGTGTGTATGAACTGTGAAATGTCCCCACAATTGGAGAAAGAGTAAGCTTTTACAGGTAAAAGGATTCAAAAGAAAAGAGAAGGCTAACGAAGAAGGTAAAGAAAAGAATGTGGATCCAAGATGCAACTTTAAAACTATTGCATTCTTAATGCAACAGTAATTTAAGTGACTCTAGATGCTTTTTTCTACTGAATTAAAAATCTTAAAACTTTCCTTAAACTCAGATAACATTATTCTAACTCTAATAAAAAGTAAAATAATGGTCCCTATCACTTTCACACTTGTCCAAGATTATAAGTCTAGACCATTAAAAAAAAATGGTACAGTAGTTAAAGGAAAAGCAAAAACGAAAAATAAATTGAAGAAAGCTGAGCCCCTCAATGGGCTATCCCTTCAAGTGGGCTGTGGCCCTTGCTATCTGCCACAATGAAATAATCCAACCTACAACAAGAATTTTCCCAAATGGAACATGTGTATTTTATAACTGGAACAGGACAATAAATTAGATTAAAAAGTTGAACATCTTGGTTTCACTAAAGAGGAATCACCACAAATTTATATGTAGAGTTGTTGGCTATTTTCCACGGTCTTCATGTAGCGTGATTCTGATTCCCAAGCAGCATTGGATTTATTTGGTACATGAGTGCACTTGCATCATCCACATGCTCCTTTGATTAATCACATCATTAGCTACAAAGCTAGGGACTGGTCTCTAAGCTTCCACCTTACGTTGCGCAAAGGAAATGAGTGCATTGTTCAGCTAAACCTAAAGCTTCTTCGGATCAAGACTTCAAGTGGTGGCCTACTTGTCCTCCTCGACTATGTTTCTTTTAGGTGATAGACTTGTTGTCGTGGATCTTGAAAGAAATTCTCGGGGAAGTTACTATCTACTAATTCAAATAATGTAATTAAAATTGATATGAATCATATATAATTTTATCAAATGATGTTTATACTATTGAAATATTTGATCATTAAAATGATGCTTCTAAAATGAAGATGTTGAAACTATACAATTTTCATCTTGCTTCACACTTTCCCTTTAGAAAAAGGATTTAATTGGTATGTGCTTTTAGTATAAAGATTTTTACTAAAAGCGATCTTTATATTAAAAGTGCATATCAATTAAATCTTTTTTCTTAAAGGAAAGTGTGAAGCAAGATGAAATGTTTGAATCTTATCAATCAAATTTGACATATCATAATAAATATTTGACTCTTATCTTAGTTACTTTAGACTATATGAATAGTTAGTTATAAAATTTTAAAGGATTTTATTAATATACATTATCGGTATAAAGATTCTTTGTATAATTTTTATATAATCAATCAATCATAAATTGTCATATCACTAAAAATATTTGGTTTTTATTGTAACTACCTTGAAAGTTATACATGTGATCATTCGTAATTGATTAATAGTATCATTATATCAAAATTAAACATTATATATCTTATCACATAAATATTTAACAAGTGTGTTTGAGTGAAGAGCTTAAATAACAAGTTTTTTGCATTATCAAATAATCAAAAATTATGTAGTGCAGTTCTAACATAATTAGAATAAGAGTCAAATATTATTAACCGTCAAATGTCAAGGAGTTCTTTCTCTACTACAAATCAATCGACGATTTGGACTAAACCTTCTGATCAAACTTAATGTGGATGGAGCATGCGGATGCATAAGAGGCAACACAGCATGTGGATGACTTTTTAGAGACTCCAATGGTTCCTTTGTGAAGGGATTCCATTATAGAGTTACCTCAAGTAATGTTTTATGGGCTGAGATGTGGAGCATTCTCATTGGACTCAAAATGGCGAGGGAGCTATGTTTTTCAAGGATAGTGTTAGAGGCTGATTCCAAAGTAGCAGTGGAATCGATTATCACTGGGTTCCCAACTATCAGAGTTTTGCTGGATGAAATTCTTGTGCTTATGCAAGATCGAGAATGGTTTGTGGAGGTAGCTCATGCGTAGAGATCGGCAACCGTCGTGCAGACGCTCTGGCGCAGAAGGAGCATTTGGGCTCGTTCGACATCTCAGTGGTGGAGTCTCCATGGCTGGTTCTTCGATGGTTGGTGGAACAAGATGAGAGGTAAGGGTGGCAAATGGATGGATCGGATAATTTTTTATTCGGATCTTAACGGATGGATTAAAAACAATCTATTAATCCATTATAATCCATTAAAAATTCATTAAAAAAAATTCAATCCATCCATGATCCATTAAATAAAATCCATCCGATCCATCCATTAACAACTTTTCATGGATGGATATCCAATCCATCCACTAAAATTTATTTTAAGAAATTAAATAATTTTATATCTCTTTTATTCATCCATAAAATAATTTGTAAAAAAAATTAAAATGTTATCTCTATCTCACTCTCGCTCTCCTCTTTCTTTCTCTCTCTTCCCTTTCTCTCTCTCCATTTTTTTCCTACTCTCTCTCTCCACTCTATCTCACAACCATTTTGTACCACATTCATTTTTCTATTACTGTATGGGAGTTATTGATTTTGTGCATCTACAGAGGTTGTTTTGCCACAACATTTCATGACATTGTTTTACGAAACTTGTTACGATTTTTTTTGCTTTCAATTAGTTAATACTTTTTTTTAAAGTTTCTCAGAAAAAAAAAGGCAACGAAAAAAGAAAACATACGTGATAACGTGGACTACAATTAGTGCTTGAGAACAATTAATTAGTTAATACTTAATGTAACAAAAAAAAAAGAAAAAAAATACATATAAATAAAATAAAAAATAGTGAAGAAAAAGTAATAGGGAACGGAAGAGAAAATTAGATGGAGTTTTTTTTTGTTACAAATGGAGGATTTTTTTATTTGGTGAAAAATAATATGAAAAAAATAAATTGGTTTTGGAATGAATAAAAGTTGATCAATTACATTTTTTATTGTTGGTCCAATGGATTTTAAAAAATATTGGATTGATCATAAACCATCTACTAAAAAAATAATCTAATCCATCCAATCCATTTATATTATTTTTTAATAAATGGATGGATTGGATGGATTTTTTTATGGATGGACTGGATGAATGGTGGATAAATGGATCATTTTGTCACCCCTAATGAAAGCGTTGCTCGTTGCTAATTTGTATTTTGTCCTTTTCTTATAAAAAAAATTATATGTTTTTTAATGGTATATCAATTTATGATTAATTAACGAAGTAATAGAAAATAAAATTTGGAAGAATTAATAAAAATAAATAACTTATTCTCTGCTGTAAGCCGTTTTTCTCTTTCCCCAACTCACTCTGCAATTAGTTCCAGTGGGCGTTTCCTTTTCCAATTCGTGAACCCTAGCATAGCAGAGGACTCCGAACACACACAGGTCAGAACTCTCTTTTGTTTCTATTGTGTTCCAATATCATTCCTTCACCCACTGCTCCCTCCAATTTATGCCTTATCGCTTGACCTGGTTTTGCTTAAACCCATCACCCAAAAATATAATTTTTTTCTGCTCCTTGAGCACGCTTCACGATTGCAATAGCATGTTGCAGCTTCCGATGGTGTTTCTATCATATTCTCTGAAGCGTAACATAACACCTTGTTTTGGCTGATTATTTATTTCATTCAGGCGTTCTAATTTTTCAATCATTTTCTCCATTATATTTTATACTTTACTTAGTCATTGTACAAAAGGCAAAACTTTATCTATAAAACCAAATCAAATTACGAAAAAGCAATCCTTTCCTGCTTTGTTATACAGGATTTGTTAATAAATGGAGACCCTTTTGCTTGGATTTTAAATGTCAAATTTTTTCTTGTGCCATTGTGTTTCCCCTTTCTTCACTGCTATTTGGTTTTGTAAGTATTTTGATTTTCGTGTTGTTTATCTATATTTTCCCTTTCCATCAAACCTTGCAGCTGTTGGAATTGTATGTTTTGTTATTCTTTTGCTCTTGTTGGTTGAAATTGCATGTCATTTCTGCTTCAGTTGACTGAAAACTGAATGTTACTTTTGAGTCTTGTGATCCTGGACTCTTTTACTCTAGTAGACTAGTACTGTCCGATGGTATAGTTGTATGAAAGCTCTGTTGTATTACTTTGTAATCTGTAAGTTATTATGTCAATTATAGAGAGGAGCAAAGCCCTAGGGTAGTAAATTAAACATCACTTGATTCCCATCCAAAGTAAAACTAGATACAAAATTCATCTTCAAACATTAAGAGAAGAAGAGAATTTAATGTGTACGAGCATATTTTTTGAAGGTGAGCAAAATTCAATGATCCAGTCTAGAGGGCTTTCAAATATAATAGTGACTTTTTTGAGGAAAAAAAATACTGAAGGATTATATGAAGCTGCTAATAAACCATCAGATCATCAATGTTAAAAAACTACAAAATTAACCCAGAGGAGGCACATGATCTTTGACAGCAGAAATCCGAAGTATCATTCAGAAAACTGGAATTATCAAAGTAAAGATTCATAATGAGTAACATACCAAGCACATTTGAAACATGATGGACAACAACTAGTTTGGTCTTCCCTGGGAGGTTTATGAATCTCCAAGTCTTGCAGTTCTCTGGCAGTCCAGTAGCCAGGGCAGCAAAAATGTCAGAGAACTGCAAGACTTGGAGATCCATAAACCGCTCATCAAAAAGGTAGCTAATTTTAGCTTCCCCCTCTATCTCTCTTTCCTGTTTAGTTGCTGCCAAACTAAAGCTGGAAACCGAAACGTTAAACATCTAGAAATGACGTTAACAATGTTGATTTTCCTTGTTCAAATCTGAAACATGTTACTATTGACTATTGAGATTTTGTTTTTCAACTATCTGGGTCAGGATTTTTTATTCTCTATTTTCTTTTTTTTTTCTTTTACTGGATTTGTATTTAGGTGTAAATAATAGTGTATCTCTAAGTTTTTGTTGGTCTGTTTTTGAATCATACCATACATTGCTATTCAAAAATTGAATATTTTGATAACTGGGGTCTCAGATACTTTTCTCACTTTAATATCAAATTTAGATTTCTCTTTTTACGCTTGTATCAATTTGTTTTTACTTATTATATTGAATTTTCCAACTTTTCAATTTGAATATAATTTTTTCCTCTCCACTGATCAATGTATAAATTCTTGACTCACTTTCTTTTGCATTTTCTCTCATTTTCTTTTACTTTCTTAACGCCACTTTCCCTCAATTTGCATTCTCACACCGTCAAAATGATTAGTCACAGATCTATTCAAACACAAATTTCTGTGGTTCTCTAATATTTTAAAATTTTCTCCAATTTTCCCTCTCCTTTTACGTTTTTGAATTGGCTTTGATTTTAGCGTCTGCATTTGATGGTTAAGCCTCTGCCTTAATTTCACAATTTTGATTACTTTTCCCAAATTTGGGATTGTTTGCAATCCATATCCACTTAGTTATTTTCACTGGATTCCAGAAATTGGGTTGGTTTAAGAATTTAGAGGAAGCTGCTTGTTGCTCAGCACTTGCCAAGAGTTCAATAGGTGGATATTTCAGCCTTGAAGGAGGAAGTTGTGAAAGTTTGGTGTTTTATTTAATTATTTTGATTAGATTGATTCTGTCATGGTTTATATATTCTTGAAAGTATATAAGTTCTTTAAGTCAAATGATTTCATGTTTTAAATTTTGGATTTAGATCTGGAGCTATGCAATGTGTCAAGACACTCATGGTGTATATTTTACTTTTCTGTGGCGACAAGTTGTAGTCTTCATATTTTCGTATTTTGTTTTATTTGAATTTATAAAAAAGGAATTTGTGAAAATTTGCTTAGTGGCAACTCTGACTTGATCATACTACTGCTTTTTTATTTCATCATTTATAATTATATGTCTATTCAGTCTCATCATACTTGCTCATAAAGATCATGAAATTATGAATACAGATTATGGACCTTTGATACTATCACTGGGGCCTCGCTCATTTCTGTAATGTATGAAATTGGAAATTGGATTGCCTCCAAATTAAAACAGAGTCTGTAACTCAAGGATCTGACCATGCAAACAGCTTCTTGTAGCCATCCTCAATTCTGTTTCGCATACAGGTTTGTACTTTCTCTTGTTCCCTTGTTTTTTACAGCATGCAGAATGTCTGTTTTCTACAATTCAATTGACTGTGAAATGGAACATTACCACATTGCAGAAACTTCAGTACAAATGTGAAGACTAATTCAGTGAAATTTCACGGACAGTGTCCCTCTCAGCTGGATCGCAAATTTGAATTCAATAGGAGGCCTCATATTTATAAATTTCATGTGCACTTGAAACAAAATAGATTGTTGGTACTTCCTAACGCGGATGATGGACATCCAGCTGCGTCCATAATAGATGATAAAGTGAACACACACCATGCTCTTAATGGCATATCACCAACATTTCTCAGTAACTGGTCACCTCCGAGGTACCTGTGGAGGGGGTTATCAGTTTTAATCCTGGCAGGACAGGTAATTATGAAGACTTTAAAGGGAAAGGTTCATTGGAGGAATACTCTTCAACAATTGGAGAGAGCTGGACCAAGATCAGTTGGGGTATGTCTTTTAACTTCAGCCTTTGTTGGCATGGCCTTCACAATACAATTTGTTAGAGAGTTCACTAGGTTAGGATTGAATAGATCTATTGGTGGGGTTTTAGCTCTTGCTTTCTCAAGGGAGCTAAGTCCTGTGGTTACAGCGATTGTGGTTGCTGGGCGCATTGGAAGTGCTTTTGCAGCAGAATTAGGAACTATGCAGGTTTCCGAGCAAACCGACACATTGAGAGTTCTAGGTTCAGACCCGGTGGATTATCTAGTGACTCCAAGAGTGATCGCCACTTGTATTGCCTTACCTCTTTTGACTCTCTTGTGTTTTACATTAGGGATGGCATCTAGTGCCCTCCTTGCTGATAGTGTTTATGGGATAAGCATTAACATTATATTGGATTCGGCTCAGCGAGCTCTCAGACCATGGGATATTATTAGTGCAATGATCAAGTCACAGGTTTTTGGTGCTATCATATCTATAGTGAGCTGTGCATGGGGTGTTACAACATTGGGAGGGGCTAAAGGTGTTGGGGAATCAACAACTTCAGCAGTGGTTATTTCTCTTGTTGGCATCTTCATTGCTGATTTTGCTCTTTCTTATTGTTTCTTCCAAGGAGCAGGAGATCAGCTAAAGAATTGCGTGTAAGCAACTGATGGTGTATAATTAATTTTGCTCATATGTACAAAGTGAATGGTTCCAGTTTATTGATATGCTATCATGCACTGGTCCATGACGTTCACACCTGCAATAAAATCTTTTTATGATTTGCATCAGTTGCTTGAGGCTTTTTGTTATATTCTGTAGCCATTAGAAGAACATTTTAGTATGTTTGAATGAGTGTTTGATAAAAGTGATTTTGAATGTAATTAATTTTATAAAATTGACTTGGTTAGAATTGAGTTTGAATGAAGTGATTTATGTTTGGAAGTTTATATTTTGAAAGCAAGTTTGATGTAAAATCACGCTACTTTATATAAATTGACTTAGTGTAAGTTTTTAAAACTCAACTCAAGAGCTACTTTTTGTAGTTTCCAGTCAGAATCGTTTCTGGAGGCAAAATCAGTTTTACTTAAAGAAATCAAACATATCATTTTTACTAAAATCACGCTTGACAGGGTGGGAACAATTCCGGAGGTTCCAACATGAAATCAAATACTTACTCTTGTATGTGTGTCTGCTCCATCCAAGAATTCGGCCTTCCCATTGTTGATTAGAAAATTGAAATGGATTTCTATATTGGTTTGTTTGGTTAAATAATTCCCCATGAATGTTTTTCCAACGGGTTTTTAGAAAAAAAAATGTTTCATGTTTATGAGTGGAAAATAATTATACTGACACGAAGTAAATCCAGCTTCTTGAAATTTATATTTCTAAAGAAATGTTCTCTTAAGATGATAAGAAATTGTGTCTTAAGAGAGGTTTGATTCCTTAGTCTCGGGTTGAAACTCTTCCTATCATTACTGCAGTTTATGATTTGTTATGAATCAAACCATTTAAAATATTCCAAACGTGCAAGTTTAGAGGGGGAAAATCAGATTCAATAAAGTAAAAATAACCAACGGAGCACATAATTAAAGTTTATAATTCTGATTGTAAAACAAAGAAAATAGTATAATAATCAAAGTGAATTAGTTAGTTTAAAAAAAAAAAAATCCCTTCTCCTTCTTTCTTCATTCCTATCATTCTAGTATCTGCTCTAATATTTATGGAAAACTTGCTGAAACTCTGTTTGCTCATTTCAGCAACACCGAAAGGGCTAGGGCCTTTTCATGAGTGCATTCATTCACCAGGCCAGAAGCTCCTGGACCGCACTATCAAGTGCATAATTACGTACTCATTAGAAACAGAAGCACATTCACGCACAAACTTTTCACTTTTCAAAATAATATAATTACAATAAAGATTTCATTTTAATCCATTGATGATATAAAAAAATGTTATTACTATCGACCAATAATCTAATATATATATATATTTTTACTAAAAAACATATTCATTCGTTCAGATTTGTAAAATATATCGAAAACAACATAAATTCAATATCGCTAAAAACCGAAAAGGATGAATCTGCTAACAAACTTACAACACACAAGTTAATAGCATAACACGGTAAAATGAATACAAATGTGACAAAATCAAAATGACCGGAATAACCATACCTCCGGATCTGTAATGACGCCCAAGTCTTGATTGAATATGTAATGAATCGAAGCTGATCGACCAATCTGAATCAAACGAATATCGCAACGAGACGGAAAACCAAACGACAGCATAATAATCTAATATTATACTTATTTAAAATTAAAAAACAATTTAAAATGTTTACCGGAAGTAGAAAATATTATTTACTACGAATATGATATGAGACTGGAATCACCACTGTAGGGTATACTCTAGCTAGTCATTACTGCTGACTTGACATAGCATAAGAAAGTATTATGTATGAAAAAAAATTATGTGAGACTTTCGTAAATTTTGTAATAATGAAAATTTTATAATGTATCAAATTTGAACTTTTACAAAATTTATTTTGAGATAATATTTTTTAAAAGAATACGAAAATAGTGGAGGGCGTGGGATGGCTGGAGTGAGAGTGCATTTAGCTATCAGGGTTAGTTTTTAAGCTCTTAGTTTGGTCAGAATTTATTACTAGATTTCACTTTTATTGGTCATAGTCATGGGATTGCCAAATAAAATCATGCGAAGTTTATAGTGCTTGTCGGATAAACATCAATACTCTTATCGAGAATTTCTTTATATTACTTGCTTCTATCCTCTCCGATCTATCAAACGAATGGAGAGTCCGGTCCTTGAAATCTTGACCATACACATGACATTAATGAAAATCAATGACTGAGATTTAACTTACTTTATTTTATTTTTAAATTTAATCAGAAAAGGTCTCCTCCCCCAAATGGTTTTCACTATCGCGTTCTCTTCCCTTTCATCTTTGTGCTTGCCGCCGTCGTGGAAGAAAAGCACCGCCGCTAACTGCTCTGTTCCATCGTCCATTCAAACATGGTATTTGCCCCGCCATCCCATTCATATCACCATTTAGTGCCTGTTTGTTTAGAGTTAGAAACTGGTGTTCGGCCCCCAAACTCCAGTTACTATAGTAACTAGGGTGTTTGGATACAAAATCCAGTTGGAAATAATTGATTCCCGGTGGACAAAACTAAGTTTCGTGGAAGGAAAATTTTTTAGTTTTTCCGTTGAAAATAATTGATTCTAGACATAGCACCCACAAAATTCTACATATTTATATCTCAAAAGTGATTTTACTTTGTCATCCAAACAAAATCAATTCTTCTGAACCTACTTTTAAAATATTGTTACCAGACCAGAACAAAGTCGCGGCGACAAGCTTCAAGCGGTGGCGGTGGTGAGCTTCAGTGGGGCAACGAGCTTCAGTTGGGCGGCGACGTCGGTGTCCACGGTGGCGGCGACCACAAAGGATGAAAGGGGAGAGAACCGCAAGACCTTTCTTCAGTTGGGGGAGGGCGGTGGCGATTCAGGCGTCCACAGCGGTGTGCGCAACGAGTGGCGGCGTTCTTCATCCACGGTGGCGACGAGCACAAAGGATGAAAGGGGAGAGAACCGCGAGACTTTTTCCCGGTTGAGGGAATGATGTGGTAGTTCAGGTATCCATGGCGGCATGCGTAGCGAGCAGAGCGGCGAGCAGTGGCGTCCTTCTTTCATGGCAGCGGCAAGCACACAGATGAAAGGGGAGAGAACGCAGAGAGTGAAAATCAGTTGGGAAGGAGACATTTTCCGATTAAATTTTTAAAAAAATAAAGTAAGTTAAATCTAAGTCATTGATTTCATTAATGCCACGTGTATGATCAGGATTTCAGGGACTGGACCGTCCATTTATTGGATGGACCGGAGAGAATCTACACTCCTTCTATAGTTACTTTAAGAAATCCCGTTTTGTGAAATTCTATAAATCATAAGAATTTGCTAAATGCCATAGAAATCTGTTTCTAGGTTAAATGTATTGATTTTTGGATCTAGGTATGGGTTTGTACATAAACTTGTAATGCACGTAAATATATTCATATTTAATGTAATAAAAAATAAGTTATAACCAATGTACATATTTAATGTAACACATGGAATATGATCTTCGAATCCTTGTAACACTAGTGCAATAAGTGCTTTTTACGTTAGTTAAAATTGATTTTTTACGTCAGAATATTGACTGACGTAAATAGAGTTGACGTTAATAGTTAATATTTTAACGTCAGTTGAGAACTGACGTTAAATATAAAACTATTAACGTCAGTTCCTTAACAAAACTGACGTTAAACATAAAACTATTAACGTCAGTTCTTTAAGACAACGGACGTTAATTTTGTTAAAACTAACGTCAGTGGTTATAAAGAACTGACGTTAAAGGTTTAATTTTAACGTCAGTTTCAATAAACAACTGACGTTAATAGCGTACTTTATATTTTATAAAATACTATTAACGTCAGTTGTTTGATAAAACTGACGTTAATAGGTTTTTTTTTTTAAAATTCAGTTTTAAAATATCACTCCCCTCAGCTATCCCTGCATTCAGTAAATATCTCAGTAACACAGAATATCAAACACATTACAAAATTGCAAAGGAAAAATGGAACAATGGGGAGACTTAAAACCAAAACCCATGTATATATATATATATAAATAAATTTTAGTTCCGATGTCTAAAAAACAAAACTACCAATCTAAGGATATATATATACATGTTATTAATTAGTTTCTAAAGTCTAACAAAAAAACTATTTATCTAAGTATTGCGGAGGTATCTTGTCAATTCCTTTTTCAGCCGCGTACTTGAAGAAGAATTCAGCGAAGCGCATCCTCAAGTCTCTTAACTCATCTTCTTGAATAGGCGATTGGTCGTTAAATGCCTACACACGTCAGTTGATAATAACAATAACATCAATGCAAGTCATCTTCAAAACTATAATATATAATTTAACAAGTTGTTTAAATATTACCTTAATCCATCCATCCGTAATAGATGTGGAGACTATGTTCAGCATATGAAGCATCACATAATAGCCGCACGACCATCCGTCAATTTGAAATCGAGACTACCAACAAAATTAATTTCAACGTCAGTTGAATATACATATAAATTAGTAATTATAATATTAATTATTTAATAAATAAACTACCAAACCTTGAGGATGTTCCATACAGGATTTGCTTTAGCCTTAGAAGTCATACTTCTCCCGTTGGCGCAACTACCGCTCCCTAGCTGCCAACTCATCGTCCTCCACATGTGCCCTACTAAAACTCTCTTTTGTGCTCACATGTGAAGGGTTGGCATGCCCTGCGGTGTCCTGGGATGTACCGACGGAGGAAAGCTCTCTGGCAAGCGCCTGCTTGAATTCTGGGTTGGATATTAAGCCTTGCAACAGATGTGTTGTAATAGATGGGTTGGACATGAGGTGCTGAGTAATGTCAGCCAAAAATGATGCTTCATTGACCACCCGCTTTCGTGAAGCAGACTTGCCATAATATTCTTTGATGGTCACGTTCCCAGGAACACCGAGAACCCGACCAGGATGGTCTTTCTTGCCTAGAGCAGTCATCAAGACGTCCTGCCGTCCAGAAGGGACGAATGCGCCCTGGGAGGATTTTGCTTTAAGATCCATCTACAATGAAAAAAAATGAAAAAACGTGCAAGTGAAAAGTGTTGCAAATATCTATACAAATATCAATTGAAATCAAGTTAATTACTTACAATCTTATCTGCCACTTCGCGAGTGGCATCAACTTTAAAAGATCCCGTCTTTGTCATGCGGCCGGCTAACCAGACATCCTCGCGGTCGATGTCCGACGGAGGACTTGATGGTGTGCCCTCAGGCACCTCTCCTCTTTCAATCCTAGCAGAGTGCTCTTCCTGCTTCGCCCTCAGCCTATCCGCCATCATCTGCTCGATCCGAGTCTGGTACCCACCCTGAGACATGGTGTGGCGGTGGACGTTCTTCGCCTGATTCTGCCGGCCCTTATCTGTCTTAGCCTATTCAAACAAAAACACATAATTAAATACAGTTAAATGATCTATAAGAAGGATACAAAATAAACTTAATCAACCAACCTGAAATTATCTATCCTGTCGACTCCTGGCAAACATATCCCAAGTATCCTGATCAATCCAGGGATAATCCGAGAACATTTTATCAAGCCGCTTCTTCCCAGATACATAGTACCTGGTAAGATCATGCTTGAACCCATTCCAACGCTTTGATGCCATTTTCATACATTTATGACGATGATCCTCGTCATTTGGCACAGTCCAAGCTACCTACACATTAGATACATAACAACTGGATGGATTATAACTCGGATAATTATCTAATAATGTAAATAAAACGAATGTAAAGGTAAAATACCGTGATAGCCTCCCAAATCTGATCCTTAACGTTCGTGGGAACGTCATTCCGATGGTTGTAGTTGATGCTTACGTCTTCGCTTCGCTTGTAGAAACACCCACTTATTAAATTCTTTTAGCACGGGGTCCCCTGGGCATTTAGATTAGCATCGAAGGACACCTCAAGCTTCGTCCGCTTTGCCTGTCCTTCTCTAGTTTCTTCAACGAGGTGGCTCCTCTACCCCGTTTCCTATGAGTCTGTGATGTCTGTATGGACAAAAAAAATGATAAAATGAGAGGTTGTAACATTATAAACTTACATTAAAAAGAAGGACTAAAGATAGTATATAACATGTAAACTTACACTAGAATCGAGCGTAGGCATGATCGGGTCTGCGAAACCCCACAAAGTGTCCTCACGTGCATGTGGGCTATCCGACTGATCCATATGTATGCATGTTCAGAAACAATATATATGTATTAACATAGGTTATAACTCAAAATAAATACAGAAGTATAAATAAAAATAACTAGATAGGTCCTGTAGATATACAAAACATCTATATATCCAATATAAGGACAATAAGGGAGATTGAAAACTATAGTTTTTGAAGATTGCCAAGCACTGGTCACGGCCGTAACGTGCCAACTGAACCAGACCCTCATAGGCAGAACTGATCACGGCCTAGCCGTGATGAGCATCACGGCCGTGACAGATTAACCAGCAGAGCAACATGCACTCAAAACCAAAAATAGAGACATTCCAAACAACTCAAACTCACGGTTTAAAGTTACAACTACTGAGACTACAGTTTCAACATACACTCAAAACCAAAAATAGAGACATTCCAAGCAACTCAAACTCACAGTTTCAAGTTTCAACTACCGAGACTACAGTTTCAACCAGCAGAGCAACATGCATGCACTCAAAATCAAAAATAAAAAAATGTGCCCTAAAGACTCACCAGAAATAGGCGCTCGCGTGGTGGTGGGGGGGAAGCTCGAGTGGTGGCCAACGTTCGATGTGGTTACTGAGAGCAGAGGGACAAGGAGAGTTAGTGCACGGGAAGGGGAAAGAGAGATGTCAAGTTATTACAAAGAATGAGCGGGAAAGACAGAGTTAGGGGTTAAGAGTGTACCTCACGGTGGTGGCGAAGAAGCCCTCGCGGTGGTTGCGGTGGAGATGAGCTCGCGATTAGGGCAGAGTGAGAGCGAGAGTGAGGGTTGAGAGTGAGGGTTGAGCGTGATGAAAAGAGAAAAGAGACGTACAGAGAAGTGCAAGAGGCGCGCGGGTGTAAACGTTAAAATTAAAATAAAACAACATTTTACGTCAGTTGTTAGTAAAACCTGACGTTAAAGATCATATATTTAACATCAGTTGTCTTAAGAAACTGACGTTAACAACTCTCACACTTATTACGTCAGTTGTTAGTAAAAACTGACGTTAAAGGTCATATATTTAACGTCAATTGTATTAAGAAACTGACGTTAAAAACACTCACACTTCTTACGTCAGTTGTATTACACAACGGACGTTAAAAGTTTATTAGTGTCTGCAAAAACATTCATTCCTTTGACTACTGTGCTACTTACCCATTCACCTTGTACCTAATCCTCTTAATGAGCATTAAGTTTATAGATAAGTTTTTAAGAAAATCAGAATAGCTTAGTAACTTCATCCACTGCTCCTATAAATAGCTTTCTTCCATCCTTTTAATTTTTTCTGCTTCACAATATGACTCTGCCATGGAGACTAACTTCATCACTCTTTCTTCCTATTCGTAGACTTAAAGATCTTTGTCTTAATGGTCAAACAATTTCTGAGTTTGTGTAAATCACATTACATGGATGGTAAGGTTGTGTGAATCACGTAATGTGATTCTCTCACTTTATTTCATCCTCGTCATCCCTTTCTCTTTGCTTTGGAAGCAAGTGATTGTGGATTCAAGACGATGCATCAAGGAATTCCAGTGAAGAAGAAAGATGCAAAGATCCATTTCACTTTGCTTTCGCTGCTAGTGACTGAGGATTTACTTTGCATCATGGAATTCAAGTGAGGGAGGTGATGCATCCATTGGAGTTTATGATGACAGGACTGAGAAGAAAA
The DNA here is from genome assembly GCA_030762895.1 of Sophora flavescens. Lineage (NCBI taxonomy): Eukaryota > Viridiplantae > Streptophyta > Magnoliopsida > Fabales > Fabaceae > Sophora > Sophora flavescens. Next base: position 77,810,594 of record CM061068.1, read on the forward strand.
TGATGTTGATGCAGAAACTTTTTTATATTTTAGGGCTATGTTGCAGAAATTTTTTATCTTTTAATCATGTAATTTTAACTTATGAATCGTTTCAATGACATACGATTTGATTATACATATAACTTGTTTTATGTTAAGTGTTTATTTATTTTAATTTGCACAAGAATTTGTTTACTAATTCAAGCTAATTAATAAAAATTAAAAATAAACTTGTATAAAAAAAGGATTAGAAATAAACTGCAGATTACTATATGGAGTGATCTGCGTTAAGAGGGACAACGGGGACATGACAACCAATGAAATGAGTTTCATAATTATTTACGTCGATTATTTATAGAAATCGACGCAAATAGTGATTTAATATTTACAAACCGCCACCACCTCATTTTTAACGTCAACTTAATTTATGACCGCCAAGTTCCCGTATATTAATTAAATTATTTCCAATATTCATTCTCGCAAGTTTATAATATATAGGATTATTTACGCGCCTATTTATTTAATCAAGTAAAAATCAAACTTTTAACGTCGGTTGTATAAAAAACTGACGTTAACAATAAATATTTTTTATTTTAAAAACACATTGAACGTCAGTTTTTTTAAACAACTGACGTTAAAAGTGTATAGATATCTGCAAAAACATTCATTCCTTTGACTACTGTGCTACTTACCCATGCACCTTGTAACTTAATCCTCTTAATGAGCATTAAGTTTATAGATAAGTTTTCAAGAAAATCAGAATAGTTTAGTAACTTCATCCCCTGCTCCTATAAATAGCTTCCTTCCATCCTTTTAATTTTTCGGCTTCACAATATGGCTCTCCATGGAGATTAACTTCATCACTCTTTCTTCCTATTCCTAGACTCAAAGATCTTTGTCTTAATGGTCAAACAACTTCTGAGTTTGTGTAAATCACATTACATGGGTGATAAGTTTGAGTAAACCACATTATGTGAGTTGTTCACCTTATCATCCTTCCGGAGAATCACCTTTGGAGGGCAAATCGGGTGCTCGGGCGTCACAGTTCCAAAACCTCGGTTTTGGCAGCAAGTGACCGTCATGGAAGTCTCTGGAACCACCGCCTTTGCTTGAAACAGGATCTAGTGCACTGTTATTGCCTCTCTTGAGCTCTCTCATGCCCCCAGGTTTTCGAGGTCTTGAGTATATTTTTCTCTTTGGCATATTTCATAAAACTCTACGATGGGATGTAGCTTTAATGTTTAGGATTTTAAACCCTTTCAATGTAACTTTTTATAGGATTTTAAACCCTTTCAATCTTACGTATCGATCGTATATACATTTCATGAATGAGATCCGGTTTGGGTTATTGATTCAACTTATACTTCGCACATATATTTTAGTTTTCAAAACAGAAACACAAAACATCAAAGCAATTCATGTGAAACTGAAACTTTGAGGAAGACAATGCGGAAGGGTACGTATACTAGATAAAAAAATTATTAAAATAACTTTTAACGTCTGTTGATGTAAGGACTGACGTTAAAAGTGAAGTGACTCACTTTTAACGTCAGTTCTTTATAGAACTGACGTTAAAATGTTCACTGTTAACGTCAATTGTTTATTTAACTGACGTTAAAAGTCAGTCACTTCACTTTTAACGTCAGTCATTAAAACAACTGACGTTAAAATTGAATTAATGAAGTCTGATATTTACAAAACTGCCACCGCTCCCTTTTTAATGTCTAGCTTTTGGTTAACTGACGCAAACCTTTACCGTCTAATGTATATTTTCCACTAGTGTGAAGTCGTCATATTGGGAGTTTGAGAATCAATATAAAATCATGCTCAATCAGTCGAATCAGATATTAGTCACATAACGGGTCCGTAGGGCCTAAGCTGTGACGATACTCTGATAGTTCCACTCAATCCAAAGAACTAATTAAGGTGGATTCTGGAAAAAAAAAAAAAGAGTTAGAGCCATTCCCGTAGTTATGTGTAACGTGAAGGATGTGAACAGCCGTTAACTCACCATAGTTAAATATCACTTACAGCATTAACGTTGTTTGCACAAACGATTGTACAATTGCACAAACTCTCGTGGTATACATACTGGTGGATTGCTAATGGCCCTAGAAAAAAAATAAGGGTTTCCAATATAAACCGCAATATAAATCAATTAACAAGATTTTTGGTATAAATTGAAATTCTCTTCGTTCAAAAAAAAAACTTGAAATTCTTTAAGTATTCAAAAAGTATGGGTAAAAGATGTATCAACACGTACGTGAGAGGATCAATTAGGAATTCAAGATGGTATGACAATTTAAATTATCAGTAACTAATCTTCAGATTTGATCGTATTTAATTATAAAAAGTATAATTAGATTTAAAGTTATATATAATTTTTATACCAGAAAAAAGGTTATATATAATTCTTTTTGTTTCCTGAAGTATCCTTTGGTGTAGGTGACTAATTAATTTATCGGGATATATAGTATCAAGCATATAAGTGAAAACCCCTCTCAATAATATTTTTATCATACACATAAATATACTGTCCAAGCCAGGATCACGTGCCTGTGAAAATAACGACTAACTCTACATAACAAACATCTCATGTTTTCATATACATGCAATACTGAAATAAAACTAGTGTTGATATTTTATGCATCCAATTGAAGATATTTTGAATTATTGTACAATTCAAAATATCAACAAATATTATAAGCATAATCAATCACCATTATTATAAAGGTTTTTTAAACTGGTAGCATACGTTGTCACGTTTTTAAAAATATGACTTATATGATAATTATTTCAAAAAAACATATTTGTGTTAGAAATTTTTGGGTAATATTGAAATATGTTAGGACCATTATTTCAGTTAACCAAAATTAAAGTGATTTATTTCAGATAAGGTTTATGATTAATGACATAATTGGTATGCAAAATATTGTGTAGATATCAAAAGGTCTTATTTCTATTCTTATGGTGGACAGAAATAGAAATATGAAAAGTTTGATAGTCATGACTTTTCATGAAAGGATATGGACCCAAAGGGGCATTACTCTTCATGAAAGGGCATACATGACTATGAATAAGAGGTTATGGTCCCCAATTGTAGGCACACCGACAACTTCAATTCTCTTCATCCCATTAGAGGAGGAACTAATAAGGCAAAACCCACTACAAGAATAAGGTGAATTAGCGACGGAAATTTTGCGACGGTCTCAAAACCGTCGCTAATTTTATGTTTTGCGACGGCTGAAGCCGTCGCAAATGGTAGAGGAAATTACTGACGGAAGTTCCGTCGCAAATCTGTCAGTAACGTTCCCGCCATTTTACGCGAAATGTTGGCGCCAATTTGCGACGGGCATGGCCGTCGCTAATGTGCGACGGATGGTAATTTTGCGGCGGTCATTCACGAGTTTTGCGGACGGATCGTAATTTGCGGCGGCCAGCCGTCGCTAATATTAAAAGGCCGTCGCTAATTTCCAATATGTAACTCGAACAGTTTTCTTCCTCCCTCGGTTGTCTTCTTCGACGCAAGCTTGTTTCCTCTCACGCGATCACGTAAGCCACCCTCGCTTGTCACCCACACCAACAGCCCCGCCAAGAGGCCATCATTCCCTGCCATACCTCACAGCGGCGCCAACGGCACAAAGTAGCTCCTACCAGCCACCCTTCCCCGCCACACATCACAAAGACGTCAATCAGCACAATGACGGTGTAGCCGAGTCATACTCATGAAGCCACCTATTCTTCTCTTCTTGTCCATTTGTTAGTTCGCAACTTGCAAGCTGCTCGCCAATAATTATCAGCTACCACTGGTTCTTCCTCACTCTCATCGATTCGCGCACACCCATTCGTCGGTTCGCATTGCGAGAGGGCGAGTAAGTTTTGACTTAACTAGCTGTATTGCTTTGGATTGTATAGCTGAATTTGCTTTTATTATGTGTTTTTTCTTGTATTGATTTGTAGAGATATTAGTCATGCATCCACTGCATTTGCCATTGGAAATGGAATGGCCCTGGAGAATAAGTGCACCCACCAATCACTTCTAAAATAGTTTAATAGTGTGTGATTTTGAGTTTTCTAAAAATAAATCAGAATCCATAAAAAATAAAATTTAGGTTAGTTTGAGAAACTGAAATAACTAGTTTTTGAAACAGAGAAGCTAAGTGTGATAGATGAAAAGCTCATCAGGAGGCTAAAACCTTAAAGAGTTAAGACATTAATTGATTGCATATGTGTCTTTCTAATTATATATTCTTCACTTGACATATGTTAGATTCTCAAAGACAAGCAGGATTGCCTTTGCAGGGTCACATAAATAAATGAAAATCTTAAGACTATCTTGGATTTTTCAGATCTACTCCTGGATTGCAATGCACAAACTTTCTATTTTTTAATATCAACATTACTATAAATTTTTAATGCACAATGTTATCATATACATGTGTGTTAGTGTACCCCTTGTACTCTTATCAATATATTCATTGGCTTATCAAAAAAAAAACAAGATGCGTGGAAGATAAACTACAATCGTTAAACATATACAATCAGACGCACCAAACAATTGCATTACAATTTTGATGCTAGAGGACAAAATAAGCTGAAACATAATTTAATGTTCAACATCACTATAAAACAGATTATCAATCAAGGAAAACATAAACTAGATTATACATAAATATATTTATATATGCACATACATAGATTTATTACAATGTGAATTGGCTATCTCTAGTGCTTGTAACCTCCTAGGACTTTCTGTTCAGGAAGAAAAAGAAGCACGGAGGATACGCAGGGTATTGGCAAATAGAGAGTCAGCTAGGCAGACAATTCGCCGTAGGCAGGTATTTACATAGGCAGACAATTCTTGAAGCATCCTTGTCGGTAATGAACCTAAATGTGTGTGGTTATATGACCTGAAGCTAATGTGGTTAAGCATGTACTTTTTCATAGTGGGGAAAACAGTAACATGTACTGAGAGTCAGGCAGCAAGCATAGAAACTTAGTTTTAAAACATTTGATGTCTCTTCCTTGTCCCATAATACAGAAGTTGATAAATCCACCGTCTGCGACCCAAATGTGAGTAATGCATTGCCATTCTCATTTTGGAATAAATGCAGTCTTTGGTTGTTTGTTATTTTCGAAAAAGCTTAATGTTCATCTTTTGAAGTGCTTAAACGTCTATAAAAGAAAACAAAACCTTGTATTATTTTGAAGTGTCTAATTGTTCTGGCAGATTGGTTTCTCATTGAAATATTGACAAGTTCCTTTTTCTGTTTCTTTTGAAATTATTTCAGGCTCTGTGCGAGGAGTTAACCAGAAAAGCTGCCAATTTAGTGCTGGAGAATCAAAAGCTAAAGGGGGTATGGTACTATCACCTAGTTATTCTTAAGCCACCATTTATGACCTCCTTTCCCACTGCCTTCCTTTTTATTCTGTTGTGCTTATTTGGGCGAGGCATCTAATTAAGACAGTATTGCTTCTCAATTCATTTTTCCTCTTTGATGTTTATCTTATCATCAACTCATATTTTGTGACATTTCTGGTGAAAAGGAGAAAGAGGTGGCTTTGAAACAGTATCAATCTTTGGAGACTACAAATAAGCACTTAAAGGCATGCACCATTTAATCCCATTGCTATTCCATCAAATGTTTCTGTGCCATGTTCTTCTGAGTCTGACTCATCTCACAAGCAAACTAATCCGATACAAAATCTTTTTTTTAAATTACTTACTTCCATATTGTGCATTTCTGCCACTGTTTGTAGGGGCATGCCATTCGTATTTTGCCCATTCGTATTTCACTTTTATTCAAAATGGCTATTATGAACTTTTTTTTTTTTTAATCCTTAGAACCCCAATGTAGAGTATCTAATCCTTAGTGAAGTGGAAAATGTTCAATGGATTGGAATAAGTTTCAACTAATTGGGCAAGTTTGTTCTTTTGTTTTTCTATGTTTTGGGCAGCCATTATTGCAAGAGATAGAGTGGATAATGCTTTGAAAGATTTGGCTATTGGCCTATTGTGATAAAGCAGCAAGAAGAAGCCATCGAAGCTATTAAATCAACAGGGCCTCGGAAAAGGGTGGGAGCCTGCACACTGGCGGCAGCATCAGTAATCAGGAGCATGCTCGACGCCTTGTAAGTTCCAACATCATATTTTGTTAATTCATTAGATGTCTGGCTATTAAGGTAGTGTAACTTCAAATATGAACAAGTTTTTTTTTGGTGCAGGCTAGGGAGCTTGGCCGTAGCGTCAAGCCGGTTGAGCTTCATGCCCGAACTCATACTAGGAAGGGTACCGGCGAGTATGTAGATGAGCGTTCTAGACGCACTCAGGTGATTTACATGTCTCTTTGTTGGAAATTATTTTTATTTTATATTTAATAATTATGGTCATTTTGTATGATTATGTGTATCAATTTTAATGACAGGAGGACTATCGTGATAAGTTATCTCGGAGTTCGGTCTCAGGCAGCCTCATCTTCCCCTTCTTCCACCACACTTGACCCAGAGGTGGAAGCCCAATTGGAGTTGCGGGCATGGGTCGATGTTCTTTGGCGGTAAGAACAAGGGTCGATATATGGTATGGGAGACCTAGCCAGTAACTATCGACGCGGGTGCTCCAAAGCATCTTCACTCAGCAGAGTCGAGCATCGTCCCAAGACTAGGCCTCGCCTGACCTCATGAGTCTGCAGAGATGGTAAAGATGCGGACAGAACCGGCGGCTCAGGATGAGATCAATCGACAACCGCTTACTCAACAAACACGAGATGATGGAGCAGATAGAGATGATGGCGGCTACAGAGAGAGCTCATGTTGCGTTTAGGAACCAAGCACCCCTCACCCACGATCGCAGCCAGGACCAACACCTTCACGGCACCCCTCGCCATTGACCCACGGCCACCACCGTCCCAAATTGAGGGTCATCAAGATACCGGTGACGAGGATGATCAATCCTTTACTGATTTGTTATCGGGGCTATAGAGAGGGTTATTAGTTTTTTTGATATTATATTTTATTTTGTATGATACACTCTGTCAAAACAATTTGCTTTTATTTATGAATTTTATTTATTGTTTAAAATTATTATTCATTTATCATAATATAGTCTAAATTCTAATTAATATACAAAATAACTAATGTTTATATTAATTTTGAATTTTATATTAAATATTAAATAATTATTTAAAAATACTTTATATTTTAAATAATTAATTAATAAAAAATTACTTTATTAAATTATTTAGTTTTATAAAAATGTGTAGCAATTTTGCGGCTATTCCGTCGCTAATTTACGTTGATTTGCGACGGCTAAGCCGTCGCTAATTTCTCAAAATTTGCGACGGCTAAGCCGTCGCAAATCAACATAATTTAGCGACGGAATAAGCCGTCGCTAATTAGCGACGGTCATTTAAAAAACCGTCAGAAACCTTTTGCGACGACCTAACTTGTGACGGATTTGTGGCCGTCGCAAATCCGTCAGAAACATGTGTTTTGCGACGGATTTAAGCTTTTTGCGACGGCCTTTGGCCCTCGCTAAATTCATTTTTTCTTGTAGTGACCTAAGAAAAATCTACAATTGGAAGATAGCTAGTCTATCAGGAACTTCATCATTTCCATCAAGATATCATGGATCCTCCGGGTACGCTTCTTTATTCATTAATTATCTTGAATTTACATGGGATTATAGATAGAATTTGGTTTTGGATTTGTGTTTGATGTTGATGAAGAACATGTTTCTTGTTGGTATTGGTTTTATCTACAAGATATTTAAAGAATTAGAAACATGTATATAGGCCCAAGTAATTAAATTCAACAATCTGGGAGGTGATTTTAATTGATTGACAGCGTAAAAAAAATGATAACAATGATATACCAAAATTAAATTATATATATGACAAACAACATAACCATGTGATTTATGTGCATTGTTTAATATCCATATATGACTACGAAAACTGCATTAAATTGCTTAGCATATGCACCCTCAAGGTATACATTATACATGTCATATATATTGTCAGTTAACTTCGAATTGGCCATGAAAAAACTGAGGGTGATGGATTATAAAGAGAGTGAGAGAATGCGGTAGACCCCAAAGACCACGAGGCTGTGTGTGTCTTTATACACAAAATATATACTCTCTCCGGTCAATAAGTTAAAATTTTCAAATTTTTTGTTTAAAATATAAGTAAATTTTAACTACTTTCATCTTATTTAATGAATTTATTATCAAAATATCATTCATTTAATACAAATTTTATTTTTCAATGACTCTTTTTATTCTCAACAATACAAGCTTAATAAAAAGAGAAAGGATAATTTATATAACAAACTTAAATTTTTATTCTCAATGACTCTTTTAAATAAGATCAACTATCTATGTTAATATATATATTTTATTCAATTTTTACTTATAACAATGACGGGAGGGAGTATGTCACTAACAAAAACAGACACATCAGTTAGAATGTGTTCTGGTGCCAGTTATTTATGTGACCATATCAACCTCTTTGTCATCTTTAATTTTGTCCATGTTGGCCAAAAGAGCTAGCCAGGGTTCAGTTCCACGCCAGGGTTGGCTGATACTGATCTCATAATCAAATCCTTGTCTGACAGTTGTGTAAGAAAAAGAGCCGTCCTGCACATCATACCATTCATTAATATGGATGACTTCGGACTTGCAACTTGCAAGAAATATATGAGCCACCACTTTGTGATGTTCTTTTAATTGAGCATTCTATTTGAGTGTAGTAAATAAGTATTTTCAACAATCATAATTGAAATGCATGGTTTTATATATATACTTTTCATACATCAACGACCAGTGATCGATGGATCCATTACCTATGGTAATCTATTTCCAAAAAAAAAAAATATTAGGCTTAATTATATTTTTGATTATCGTATTATTGATTATATACGATTTTGGTTTTTTGGTTTCTTTTGAGTATATTTAGTCTCCCTGTTTTTTCATTGTTGTAAATTTGATCTTCTGTCCAATGGCCTTCAATTTTTTAATGATCAACAAAGAGAAACCACTGTTTTAAGCACATAAAACTTCTGATTGAGCTTCTTCCTCATCTGTCTCTCCATTTCAACATGATTCAATGGTTTCTCTATGACATTTGTTAGTTTCAACCCTCTTTTCCGTACCTTTTTTTATTTTGGTCCACCAAAGGGTCATTTATCACAGAAGCTCAACAAGAGGTTCTATATGCTTAAAGCAGTAATTCTTCTCAATTGATCATTGAAAAATCGAAGAACATTGGACGAAAGGAATTTGCAGCATTGAAAAAAATAGGGGAATCAAATTTGCTAAATAAAGCACATGGAACAAAATTTCACATGGCCAATAATGCGATTATCAAAAGTGCGATTAAGTCTAAATATTATCATACTTATGAAGATAAAAACATAAATATTTAAATCATAAAATTTTAATATATCTAATCAAATAAATTACATACCTCATAATTGTCTAAATGTGAGATGATGAAAGAAAGAAAGAAGCTAGAGTAACATGGTTGCAAATAAATTAAGAATGGAGGTAAAATAAAAATATATATTTAAGGTAGTCATATTTATTTTTAAATAATGGGGGAGTCCCTCCATGTCAACGACATATGAGAATTAACATTATACATGTTTTCTAGTGTAAATATGGATTTAAATCCTTTTTTCTCACTCGTATTTTTTCATAATATGAAAGAAAAAGAGATAAAACCAAATTTATTTTTATTTCGTGGATATCCTAATAAAATTTGAATACATGTATAGTAAATTATATGAAGTTGTTGAAATTTAGTTTTTCATTTTCTAATTAATGTAGATAAATATTGAGTTTTTTCTTTGAAAATAAACCTTTCACTTAGAAGAGTTTTTTTTTTTTTACAAACACTTAAAAGAGTTAAACCTTTATAAAATAACCAACATGTGGTTATTTTATAAAGGTTTTTCATATGGAGAAAAAAAATGTGGAGAGTGTATTATTTTACTTCCTCCGGTCCACAATATAAGAAACAAAATCTTAAAATACAAAGATCAAGAAAATGTATTGGAATGAGTTAATTGTAATTAATACTTATATAAATTTTCAAAAACACTCATTCTAATTTTAATTAATATTTGATAGCCTATAATTAATGACAATAATTAATAAGGACAATGTTGAAAATTAACATTTAATATATATAAAAATTGTATATTTTTTATATTTTGAAAAAAAACCATTAATTTTTTATATTATAAATCAGAAGGAGTAATTAAAACAGATATTTTGTGCTTATAGCATTAGTAACAAGAGAAAAAAAAAAACAAAACAAAGTGATAACATGAGACTTGGAGTTTGGGGCTTGGGGGTGCCCATTACCTGTTACATGAGTATGACGTGTGGAGACCACAATAGAGAGCCGATTTGTCTACGCGGCGGATAAGACTTTTGCTTAGATGGACGGACCCAACCCAATCACGTCCTATGTTACACGCCAATCAAGGTGGAAATATATGCATCACTTCATTTCCAATTCCCAACTCAACAATCTTATCCGCAGTTCTCGGATTCGACTCTTAAATATAAAAAAAAAAAATCTTACTTAAAAAATATATTATTTATTGAGGTGTCGAATAAATTCTAGTAAAAGATTAGTTTCAGTTTTAGATTGATGGTAGGATATTCTTTGAAGTAAATCAAAAAAAATATTATTTTTAATAAATTATTTTTTATATTTTTTCCCAACAAAAAGATATAGATATACAGGAAAAAAAAAAAAGATACAAAGAAAAATAGTGTGTAAAACACATTTCTCTTCCCAACCAAAGCAACAATGTCATTCTTCTAAATTCTAGCCCCACCAAAAGGAACCTTCACATTTTTAAAAAGTTCCTATTGTCCAAACTAGGGGTGAGCAAAATGTAGCAACCCGCCCGAAACCGCCCGACCCGCCACTAATTTTTGCGTTTCGGGCGGGTTGAAACGGGTTGGCGGGTTGGGCGGGTGGAAACGGCGGTTTCAGATGGATAGGAGCGGGCGGGTTCGGGGTGCAGGTTACATCACCCATCGGAACCCGGGCACCCGCTCATAACAAAAAAAAAAAAAAAAATTTAATGGAGAATGGTCACAAGACTGGATCTTAGATTTTTTTCCCTCTTCTGTTATATATTTTTTTTTGGTACTTAATTGGGTTGAAAGCCTTAAATTTTAATTAGGCTCGTTGGTTTTTTTAATTTTTGGAATAAAATAAAAAAATTAAAAAGCCTAAACCCGTTTAAAAAAGCCCGAACCCGACCTAACCCGACATAACCCGAACCGCCCAACCCGATGGTATAGATGGGCGGGTTCGGTTTCTGTTTTTTTTACCTCCAACCCGCCCGAACCCGATGGTCCCCACCCGAACCCGCCCGAAACCGCCCGATGCTCACCCCTAGTCCAAACCGCCCCATTTGTTGTCTGCATCTTTGACAAGAAAACCACCCATTAATTTTCTGGTAACCATTTTACGTGTTGAGCTCCATATATATGTAGAATCAATTAATCATTTAACTTGGGTTATAAGCAAGGAATAGCTTAGCAACAAATTAACTAAAATGCATAATGGCTCGGAAAGAGAGATGGTGGCTCTGGCTTAGCTTATGAGTTGGAGCTATCTTATGTGTTTGACATGTCGGGAATAAATGATGTGCTGAGGGCCTACAATAGTATTCCTGAAAAACTACCCCACAATGAATGCACCCACAGATTCTTATCCTCCTTTTTGGCCTCATTGTTGTTTGTTGAGTACAATTGAATCTAAACACATATATATGTATGAGTGATCGTATCATGTAGTAGTATATATTTCTTTTATATCATACTTTTCTTTTCTTCTATTTTTCAATATCATACCTACTTCAATTTTACAACATCGTCTATCCTTACAGTATCATTCTAAATTCCCCTCAGCTTGCAGACGCTATTAATCTCTCATTTTTTGGCAATGGATTTCTCAACACAATAAGATATGTTTGTGTTTATGTAATAATATTCTCAATAGGAAAATTCACTATATTACCTATGGTCAGAAGTCGTCGATAATTAAGAAATGTCAGTTAATATTTAGAACTGCATTATAGAGACACAAATAAAGAGATCCCGGAATTGGTGCACCAAGAGTATCGTCTGACTATTAGCCAATGACTAATCTCTTTCGAGGTGTAAATATCATCGAATTGCCACTTAGCACTCTTACATACACCAATTATTATACAATATACTTTTTATCGATCCAATCGTTGAAAATTGTTGTATATCAATAAAATTATAATCAAATAGTTCTTATTTTTATATATTTTAAATATATATATATATATATATATATATTATTTTAGTTTTTTTTATGTATATCAATGAACTACTACACAATTCACTACAACAGATTAGACTTTTAATAACGCACCTTTAATAGCATTTCCATGCGGAAATGCTATTAAAAGTCAAGCTGCAGGAAAAGATAGCGGTTCCTTAAGGAAACGCTATCTTAACTAACCACCTAAGATAGCGTTTCCTTAAGGAACCGCTATTAAAAGTCAAGTCGAGAAAAGATAAGCGGTTCCGGGAAACGCTATCTTAATTCATCAACCTAAGATAGCGTTTCCTTACTAAACGCTATCTTAAGTGATTCGATTCTCACTCTGCGTACTCTTTCACTCTGTGAATGTTTGTTTTTCTCACTAAATCGTAGCAACTCTCTCTCTCTCTCTCTATGCAAGATCCACACACCAAACCCTAGCAAACCTCTGCAAGATCCAGATCTATCAGGTAAACCTCTCACTCACACATCATTGATTCTATTTTTCTCTGTTATTTTTATTAATATCTTTTTCGGGGTGAATTTTTGTGTGGAAATCAAAGTTTCATGCCTCGAATAGAGGAGAACATCGAAATAATGGTGGATTCAGGTGGATCAGGGCGGCTTGCGTCTGGGCTCGATGGCGGCAACAAGGCGTGGTTCCGATTATTTGTTGCGAGATGGACGGAGCGGAGGTTGAACCATGATGAGGCGACGAAGGTGGGGATGTAGTGGTGGTTGGCGGTGGATGGCAAAGCTATGTGGACACCAGGATCTCGCTTGGAGAGGAGATGGATGGAAGAGAGTAAAAGAGCTAGTGGTTGGTATATCCGCTCTGGAATGCCACCATCGTCGTCCTATTTCAGCGACCACACGTCGGAGGGAGAAGAAGATCGAGGTTGATGAAGAGGGAAAGGGAAGGGTAATGTTGAAACTGGGAAATATAAAAAAAAAAAAAAAAAAGGGAATAGATAGCGTTTCTGTATATAAACGCTATCTAAAGTCAGACTTTAGATAGCGTTTCCGTGTACAAACGCTATCTAAAGTCACCTTTTAATAGCATTTCCTAAATGCTATCTTTGCTAACGAGTTTTAATAGCGGTGGCATAGATAGCGGTTACAAACGCTATTAAAAGGCATCCGGAAACGCTATCTAAAGTCTAATCTGTTGTAGTGATTTGAACTAATGCAAAATTTTATCCACATGATCTGTATAATAAAAAATTTCAATCCAACTATTGAGTTTGTAAGAAATTTATTATTTACATATATAAGAATTTATTTTATTTTTACTTACACCGGTGTAATTCCTGGTTATATAAAATTGCACCTGCATTTTTTTTATGGAATAAACATATGATTGCAGGAGAGAGTGTGGATATCCAAAATTACAATCCTATATGCTTTTTAGGTCATGCCAACCAATGCTCGAACACTGCTTAATTATGAAATGTACAAATAATAAATTTTTATGAGAAAACAAAACTTAAAACTTCTTAAAATAATAAATAAAACATCTCCCAATCAAAAGTTATTTTTTTAATTCCTTAACTAACATTTCCCATACCTTTTTAATATACTATCAGGAGCACGGGCCGGAGGATAAGCACACAATTTTTGACTATAACCAAATTATGTTGCACCGAAAGGTACTTTCACTTTTCTCGTAAAAAATAAAAAGGTACTTTGACTTTTTCAAATTAATTTAACTACCAAAAAAAGTATTTTTGAACTTAAAAATGATATCATTCAGCATGTAATATGAATCATTTTTTTTTACTTATCATATGTTAAATTCAATAAATATATCATATATAAAATTGAGAAAAAAATCTTCTATAAAGTATTTAATTAAGAGAAAATACTAAAATTATTGAGAGTAGTGGAGTGAAAAGTTATTTACTAGTACTTTACAAGACTATATATACTTGTAAATTTAAACTCGCCGCAACTTTTTTCAAAATTGCAGTTAACCATTCTTGACCCTTGATGCCATAGTGTTGATAATAAAAGGCAATAATTACATGGTGGTGCATGATGCACCCTAACATCACAAAGTATATTGTACTATACTACTATATATTCCACCATGTTGTTCCTTGTTTGGTAGCAAAGCTAGGGGAAGGGGGCACGTTCAGTTACATGCCGAGTGTGTTAACTCAATTTTAATTGGACTACATACATCAATATATTGATCAAAGGAAACAAAATTAACAAAAGTAAGCATTATGTGAAAGAAATAATGTGATATATATAACATGTATGACATGGTGTTTAGGATCCGATTGTTGGGGAAGTAGGACGCAAGTATATATAGTTTTAGATACAGTTATCTAAGATGCACATGGATCATTTGGCTTATTCATGCATGTTAATTTGCTTCTTATAGACGGTAATCAAACGTGCCATTTTTATGATTTTAACAATTATCCAAATGATTATAAAGATAAAACCAAATTCTTTCTTCATACAATAATAAAAGTGGTTGATTATCCGTGATAGTTACTTATTATATATAATAGTAGAATGTTTATTGAGTACCCATTACTTCAGCTCTAACTTATTATGTTTTTTATTCCGGTTATCATGATAACATTATTCTTACATATCAAGCGTATACTCTAATTTAAGGTTTATATGAGCATGCGGTATGATTAACACTTTTAACTTCACTAAGTAATGTGGGGTTAAGTAGAGTAGAAGTCACAAGTTTTATAAACCGAAAAACAATGTGACTTGCGTTGTATGGAAGATTAAATAGAGATAATTAAGCTTCAACCTTTCAAAATCACTTTGCACCATGTTCTCAATTAGCATAGATTCAGCACTATTCGTGATTGATTATTAATTAGTTATTCATGTAGATTGATCGAACTACTTATTTATTTATTATTATTATTATTATTATTAATGAATTTATTTTACATATAAGGTTTTAAATTTGGGATTATTTTATTATTTAGGGATCATTTTAATCTATTTTAGATATCCAACTTTAAATGAAAATAACTTTTTTATGATATTTATCTTTATTGACTATATATATATAGACCTTTTTTTTATAAAGGCCTTTTTTATCAATAGTTTTTTTTATCAATATATAAATAGGCCTTCTGTATATAACAATGATCAGGGAGCTTCGATAATTAAAGAATATTGATTTTATTAATTCAAAGAATATATAAAACTTAAGTCGGACAATCAATACGCCCTAAAAGGAATTAATAAATAGGACGTAGTGATTTTAATTTTTTATTTATAAATGATTTATAAATAGGCCTTCGAATTAAGTCTTATAAAGATAAAAATTATAGAAGAAAAAAAAAAATCATGCATCAAAGATATAACCCAAACCCAAATAGAAGCATGTTTCTAAAGGTAAAAAATAGATAAAACATTTAAGTACAAATTATTTTTCGATATATATTTTATTAGTCAATTTCATTTTTTTCTTCACTTTCATTAAACTACAACAAACAAATAGAATATAAAAAAAAAACGACAACAAACAAATAGTAACAGTTTTTGCACTAATGTAATACTACTTTTTTTTTTTTTTTTTGACTAAAAAGATATTCATTCATTCAAATTGATAAAATACATCGAACAACACAAATCCAATATCGCTAAAAACCGAAAATGATGAATTTGCGAACAAACTCACAACACCCAGGTTAATAGCATAACACGGCAAAATCAAAATGCCTACAAAAGTGACAAAATCAAAGTCACCAGAATACCCATGTCTCCGGATCTGTAACATTGACGCCCAATTTTTGATCAAATCTGTGATTGATCGAAGCAAATCTGTCAATCTGAACCAAACGAACACCGCACCAAGACAGGAAATCAAACAAACACCGCACCAAGACGGGAAATCAAACAACGCCTCACCAAGACGACGAACAACAATACCGCCGCCCACAGAAGACGAAAAACATGAAAAAAAAAACGAAGAAAAAAACCAGATCTATATGGAAAAACCACTTATTTAGATAAAATTGGGGGAAAAACGAAGTAAATGGGTGATTTCAAGCCAAAAAATGGCTCAAAACCACCCCATCTAATGATGGCACGTGAATGTGTGTAGAGAGAAGGGAGAGAGTTTGAAGTTAGAGAGAGAATGATGAGAAAAAAGATTTTAATCGAATCATAACTCTAATGTAATACTACTATAATATGTTGATATGCGAAAATTTTCACTTATATTAATGTGAATGTTTGTCTCGAGACAACTGCTTAATTCGTTGGTGCTGTTGGTCAAGATTTACATTTTTTTAAAATATAAATGCAGAGTTAAGTCCAATTTAAATAATTTAACTTTTAATATATTGTAAGTTTATCTTTTTTATATTATCAACTAATTATAGATCATTTTATATGTAATTTTAAGGTAATCATTATAAAAAAATCTGTCATTATTATTATTATTATTATTATTATTCCTTAGCATACTTTATTAAATTATTAATTTGGTTTTTCTCGGTAATATTTAAAAAATTCAAAAGATTTCTTTTTTCATTTTGAAAAATATATGTTTAATAGATTAAGATAGTTAATAGCATACTCTAATCAATGTACTTTTGTTTTAATAGATTAAGAAATGATATATTGACCAAACAGTTATCAATTTGTTCTATCTATATATGCCAATATATCACAGAATAATGTTGCTTCACATATCGGGAAAGTATATTAAAGATGGCTTCAAACCGCAGCCGCTTTATGTGTGTGTGTGTGTGTTTTTTCCCTGTAATAGCCGCTTTATGTGTCTGTGATGCTTAAGCATTCATGCATGCAAGAGGATCATGTTTTGACCCTGCAACTCATCTCAACCTTCCAGATAATTCCAGCAGCCCGTGAACTTGCTTTTCAAGTGTTTGGTTTTACGGTTGAAACATGTAGAATTGATTCTGTTTTCTATCAAACATGATTTTAATAAAAATAAGGTGTTTGGTAATAGTCAGATAAAACTGATTTTATCTTCAAAAGTGATTTTGACTAAAAGCTACAGTAAGTAACTTTTTCGTTGAATTGAAAAATTTACACTAAGTTTTACTTCAAACTTTACTTTTAAACAAAAACATACGAATATAAATCACTTTACTATAAACTCAATTCTAACCAAATTAATTTTATTCAAAATCATTTTTATCAAACGTTCGTCCAAACATATACTTAGGCTTAGAGTTAACCAGGCCTACTTTGACTTCTTCAAATCATATGGCCATTTCATCTTTCTTTCTTTGATTCTTTCTTATGCCTCCCTACTTTTTGTTTCGATGAAAAAATAATTGTTTTTTAAGTATCCTACGCTCCCAAAGACACCTATCACTCCCTTCAAAAAAACACACCTGTCACATAATTTTTTATATATATAAAATAAGTAACTAAAAGCAAAAATATTAATAAACATTTATTTTTGGGTGAATAATTCCTTTTTCCTTTAAACTAAAAAAAAGATCACTAATGAGTTTTCGATTGTAAAGAATTTTAAATATAATATAAGTTAAGAAAAATTACACTAGTTTCTCTTAAAGCTTTACTTAATTACATTTAACACTCATCTCATTTCAAAAGTTACACTTTTAAAGGAGAAACCGGTGTAATTTTGATAGGAGAATGCTAATGAGTGTTCTTAAGATACTAATTAAGGAACCAATAAAAGAAAGATCTTATTGAAAAATGATGTATTTAATGTTTTGATAAGATAAACATTTATTTTTTCAATGAAATCTTGCTATATTTTGGTTCCTTAACCAATTCCTTAAGGGCACTCGCGCAAGACCCATTTTGATATTACACTCTAAAAAATACATACACCTCAAGAGGAGACCCTGGGAAACCAAAACCTCAAGAGGATATGTTGTTTAAAAAATCTATTCTGTATATAAAAGAAGTTTATTAGGATGAAATTTTGATTGCCACAAAAAAAGAGGAAATTTTGACATCTGTCAATCTCTGGTGTAATGACTTCTCATATACTATTTTAATTTTTAACCCATACTTTTATTTTAAATTTTTATTTCAAATTTTGAATTTCAAGTTTTAAAATATTTTCAATACCATTTTCTTAATTGCTCATTAATTACTCATATAATTCCAAAATAAACTTTGTAGATTCCCATCAAATCTATGCTCTTTTATTTTAAATTATTTCATTATTCAAATTTTAATTTGTATAAATTATTTCAAATCTATCTATATCTATATCTATCTATACTATATACGATATACGATATACTATATATAAATCTATATATATCTATACTTCTATACTATACATAAAAGAATGTTCATTAGGAGAAAATTTTGACATGTGTCAATCTCCGGTGTAATACATTTCCGAGTTTAAACTTATTTGAATGACTAATTTTAAATTCATTTTAAATAAGTTTAAATTCGGAAATGTATTTAAACTTATTTGAATGACTAATTTTAAACTTATTTAAAATTAGAAATTGGAAAACTTACCCAAAACAAAACGAAAGGGAAAAGATTGAAGCAGAACAGAAAGATTTACTGTACTAGAAATTAAAATTCAAATAAAGTAAATATAGATTTACGTGACTAACATAAAATAAATTTAAAATTATCCATTCAAATAAGTTTAAATACTTTTATGAATACAAACTTATTTAAAATTTGAAAATATAGAATATTGATATATAAGTATTAATTGCAAGGAAATTATATTTATTGATAATCAAAGTGAATACAATCAAAATCCTTTAATACAAAAATTATAACGTATCAATAGTTTAATGCTATAAAATTTTAATAATTAATACTTATGAAATTATTATTTTTAATAAAATATTGAATAAGTATAATATCTTTTTCTTTTAGATTGGACGAGTAGAATATTGATATATAAGTATTAATAAGTATTAATTATAAAGAAATTATACTGATTGACAATCAAAGTGAATACAATCAAAATCCTTTAATACAAAAATTATAACGCACAATTTTTTAATGCTATAATTTTTTTTTTTAAAAAAACTGAATACAATCAAAATCCTTTAATACATAAATAGATATTGATAGCATATAAAATCCGATATTGAAAATTATACTGATTTGAAAATCAATCAAAATAGTTTTATCATTTTCAATATATTTGCAACTCTTTATGCCTTTATTTGTTGTTTGTTATTTGTATTACTTCTATTTAGACATCATAACTTATATTTCAACAATTATTACAATGAATATTTAAATTAGTAACTGATTTCAATTAGATGATTAAATCAATAATTCATATTTGACTCTGACATTAAATGTATTTATCAGATATCAAAATTCATCATTACTTAAATATAGATATTCCCTTGGTCATCAATGAAATGTCTAATTACAATATAAGGCGGGTAGTCAAAAGACTGAACTTCTCCAACATGCCAAATTGATTATTTGGGATGAAGCTCCAATGTTAAACAAATTCTGTTTTGGAGTTGTTGACAGGACTTTGAGAGATGTTATGAGTCACAAAAATCCCAATAGCTTAGAACAACCATTTGGAGGGAAAGTTGTGGTTCTAGGCGGTAACTTTCGTCAAATTTTGCCAATGATTCGAAAGGGTTGCAAACGGGACATCATTGGTGCTACAATAAACTCATCTTATTTGTGGAAGTTTTGTAAAGTGTTAAAATTGACTCAGAACATGAGATTGAAGACTTCCTTAACAACACAAGATAATGGGCTAATAAAAGAGTTTGTTGAATAGATTCTAAAAGTAGGGGATGGTTCTGTCAATGGCAACGATGATTAGGAAAGTGAAATAGATATTCCATCTTACCTTCTAATTGAAGACATAGACAATCCTTTACTACACTTGGTAAACTTTTCTTATCATGATTTGCTGAATAATATAACTGATGCAGCTTTCTTTCAAGAAAGAGCAATATTGGTGTTGGAATCAGAGTGATTTGCATTTAATTAATCTCTAAGTTTTGATGTTAACAAAAGAATTAAATTTACTTGGAAAAGTTTTAGTTGAGATCTAAAAAGGTTATCCGGTTTTGCAGGATTACTTGAATCTTATAAGTTATGAAAACCTTGATGAAGCTACCATATATATATCTGCTTGGATTTGATCTTGTGAATACGCGTTCATAAACGAGCTGCTCAAATGTTTGGTAAAATTATTTACTTACTTATTTATTTAAGTAGACAAGAGCTTTAATAGAATTAAGTAGACGGAGAAATAAAATAACGAGTAGAGGACAATTTTTCTCATGAGTAGACGAGCTCTAATTGCCAAGTCACTAGACGAAGATCAGGATAACTCACTGAGTTATAGCAAGTCCAAAGACTTGATAGACGAGAGGATATGCCACGTCAGTGGATAAGTTAAATGAAAGAATAAATAGGCTTAGTCTCACATATAACTGAGTAGACGAAGATTTTTAGTAGACGAGTTTTTATCTTTAATATGTTCTTTCTAAGAAGAATAAATGCAATACGGTCCACTTGAATTTATATCAAATGATTGATATTTATTTCAAACGAATATTGGTCCTTCCTATTTATTTTAACTGTTTTAATGCTTTGTTTCCTTGTGAGATAAATATAGTATCATCAACGAAATGCAAAAAGCAAAATAGTACAATGGAAATTGCAAAACGCTCTGTACCCTGTCACCTTTATCGCTGAAATTTACACAAAGGAGGAAAGACAGTTTTTCAAGTTACAATTGCTCATAGGGGTATAATTCCATATCGTGCAAAAGTGATAACCAAGAGTACATTTCACAATGGCCACGATCAAGCTATCAGTCACAACCGATTTTATGCATTTAATGCTATCTCTAAACGGGTATATTCAAAATACCGTTGAAGTTTTTCAAGTGAAGAAGGTCACTATAAATAGAAGACCTCAACAACTGAGGAAGTACTTTTTTGCCAATCTATAACTTCTCATTCTAATATTCTTTCAAGATCAATAGTCTGTATTCTTTAGTTTGAATATTGTGAAAATATTCAACAGATCTTAAACTTTCATATCCTCACACATCACTACAAAAAAAAGGTTATTTAGCGACCAAAAATAGTGACCGAATTTGTTGGTTGCTGCTTGCGACCGAAATGGCGACCAATTGTAGGATCTAAATCAAACACTGATTAGAGTTGATATTGCGACCGAAATAGCAACCGAAATAGAGCGTATCAAAGTTATTGGTCTCTATTTCGGTCGCAAAAAAAGGAAAGTAAAAGTAAAAAATTTATGACTTTTTTGCGACCGAATTAAATGCAACGGTTAAATTTTATTTATCTTTGCGACCGATATTAAATCGGTCGCTAAACGGCACGTAAAAAATTAAAATAGAGCGTGTAGCGACCGATTTTTAAATCAGTCGCTAATTTTATGAATTCAAATTTCAAATCAACCCGTTTAGAGACCGAAATAGCGACCGAATGTTTCGGTCGCTAAAAATGAAATCCCTAAATCCACCAGAACCCCTCTTTCTTCCCCATTTCTCTCATTTCTTCTATTTTCTTCTCTCTCTCTTGCACGCTCTGCTCCTCCCTACCAGCATACCATGCGACGTCTGTGCTCCGGTCACCACTAATGCAGGCCACCTCCGGTGAGTGATTCCACCTTCCCCCTCTCTCTCTCTCTCTTTCTTATGTCTCTCTGTCTCTGTCCTTGTAGCGCACCTGAGCCACCTCCCTTGAGCCACCACTGCCCACGGCTCCGGTGACACCACCACCACCAAGGGTAAGCTACCTTGTCTTCTCTCCTCTTCTCTCATTTTCTATTTCTCGCATTTGATACAATTTTTTTCTTTGTTTCCCAGTCCCTGCTCCCAACTTCGGCTACCATTACGTGCTCACTGTCATTGCCACTCCCAATCTCCGGCCACCAGTACCACTCCTCACTGGTAATTTTGTAGGTTGGTACCTCAGAACCCTAAATTTGACGTTGCCATCATTGAAACTGACATTGATTTAGATGAATTGATTCTAATTTTTCTTGTTATATAAACATTGTAAACCTTAGGTTGTTTTGATTTTGTGCACATTAGGAATTAAATAAAGATGCATTGTAAATGGAGTGCAAATAGGAAACACTGTAAAAACTGGGTATTTTGATTTGTCATGTATTTTTTTAATTTTAATGCACCTTCTTTGTTCTTTGTTAACAGAGGCACATGATTGTTTAATGTTAAGTGAGTGACTTAAGGTCATAATGATTTATTAATTAAAGCATAGACAAAAAAACATTATATTGGGCAATTATTCCTATGGAGGGGGATAGATGGGTATAGAGGTGTACTTTGGAAAAAGTTAAACTAACACGGTGAGGTGATATTTCTATATGTTACGTTTATTTTGGGAAGTAAGGGATTACTTAAGAAAAAAAGGAATCACTTGATTCTGATAGATAACACTCGTACCAAGTTGCAAGTTGTTCTAAATTTGTAACCGTATATTATTGATTCTATTTTATATTAATTTATGTGTTTCTAGTCTTATAAATAGTTGTACTGGATTCTGTATATATATAATAGTGATTTGATTTGAAAGGATTAATTTCATTTATGCACGATAGTTCCTTGTTGTCATATTCTTCTACTCTCTGTTGGCTCTGGCTCCTCCCCTTATCCTTACTCGGTTGTGTTTTCTCTCTCAGGTAAATTCTCTGAACACTCAGTGTAATGTGTTAAGTGAAGGAATAAATGTTAATAAATGTGTAATAAGTAGACATTAGAAATAAATGTTAATAATGGTGAAGGAATTATTTTTATAATAAATACCTATATAATGAGTGATTCGGTCAAGTTGCAAAACTACCACTTTAAGTTGGTTATTTTCAGTCAGAAAGTTGAACATTTCGATTGCTTGTTCCCCAAACAATGTCACACGAACAAAATTATTGCTAAAGTTTGAGGAAAAAAAAAATGAAGTTTGAGTATAAATTCTATGTGAAATAAAATATTTAGTTAAGAGTATAATAATGTAATTGGGAGGACCTTTCATCAAGAAGATTGAACACAATTCTCTTTCCTGTTATACCTTCATGTTGATAATCCTCTAAATTTCCATGTTCGGAAACAACACCAATAGCATCTGTAGTAATAGCATATATATGAATGTTAAAAGCATAAATGAATGTATAAAGTCTAAATGTTGTCATTTCAGCTCTGACACGATTATTTTTATTTATGCATTATAGGTCCTTGTCTGATCTTCGTTGTCCGCGGCTCCTCCCTTATCCTTACTTGGTTTTGCTTTGTCGAATAGGTAAGTTCTCTCAATACTCTCTTTTAAGGTTTTGCTTTCTCTAATAGGTACTGATATGTGTGGTGCTTCTAATGTATTATGTGAATTATCGTGTTGTTTGGTAGTGGAGAGCTAAGCTCAATAGGATGTGATCTTGTCTGATTGTATGCTGATAATTTAATGTTTATGCATGTGTTTGTCAATATGTGTTGTTTGTTAGTGGAGAGCGGAGCTCAATAGGATGTGATCCTGTCCGAAAGGTGGGATGCTGGTTGTGTGCTGATAATTTAGAAATTATGCATGTGTTTGACAATTAACTGCTACTTGTTAGTGGAGAGCGGAGCTCAATAGGATGTTTGCTACAATATTTTATTTAAGTTTGTATTGATTTACGCTGCAATTTATATAAGCTCAACAATGTTGCAATATTTATAGGTTAATGGTTTTATTTTCTGTTAGAGTTAATAATTAATTTACGAAAGCCTTAGTTTCCTATTTGAGATTCAATATTAATGAGCACGCGTAACTTATCAAGGTATGCAAGCTCATTGTATTGAATCTTGAATTGTCCAAGTGGGACGGTTTGGGAAAAAAACCTTTTTCACACTCGTACAATAGTCATTTCAATGTTCAAATGCCTTATATACTTGTTGAAATCTCGGTCTGATGCATTTCCTTTTGTTCTCCTGGTGCATACTTGATCGCGGTGATTCTCACCGTGCTCGAGTCGTGTAGTTGGAGACAGATGGGAAATGCTGTTGAAATTTTGTCAAGCATAAGGTATTTGAATAAGTGAATAACTATTATTAGCTGAGTGTGGTAAAGATTTCTTCTCGAATGGGATAGGTTCATACCTTGTTGTAAGAACTAGATTGATGGAGTTATTGGAATGCACCGTAGTATATAAGTGTTAATTTTTTTTTGGTCAGACTATTTAATTGCCAGCAATGGATATTCCGGAGAATCGGAAATGGATGTATCGTAGGTTGGATCGGAATAAACGTCTTAGGGAAGAGTATAGAGTTGGAGTGGGTGAGTTTATAGAGTTTTTTTGTTAGCCAGGAGAGATTTATACGGCTGGGCGGTGATCATTTGAGGTGTCCTTGCAAAAGATGCAAGTGTCAATCTTTCAAAAGCGTGGATGGAGTTGTAGCCGATCTTTATGAGAAGGGCTTCATGCCTGATTACTATTGGTGGAGTAACCATGGTGAGACATTTCCTGATTTAAACCCAATTGTGTTTGAAGGTTCGTACTATGGAAGTGGTGACCGGAGGGAAGAATTGAATCCATACGAGCAGATGATAATGGATCATGCTGGACCATCGGTTGGTGTTGTACTAGAAGAAGATGGGGGAGAAGATGGTGGAATGGGTTCCCAATACATAGAGGAGAATCCGAATCCCGAAGCTCAAAGATTCTATGATATGCTGAGTGCTGCACGATCTCCATTGTGGGAAGGATGTCGGGAGTACACGGAGTTATCGATGTGCATGGAATGGTTGAGTATCAAATCTGACTACAGTATGCAAGAAGGTTGTTTTAATCGCCTCACCAGGTCAGTGTCCAAGGCGTTGCTAGAAGACAATCGGATGCCTACTAGTTTTTCTCATGCTAAGAAGTCTGTCGAAAATTTGGGTCTGGGGTGTTTTAAAATTGATTGTTGCCCGAATGGATGTATGTTGTACTATAAGGATAATTCAGCGGAAAGCATAACATGTTGTCGATTTTGTGGCGCGGATCGGTATAAGACAACCACTAGGATGGGCATTGAGAAGAAGAGGTCGCTAAAAAAGATGTGGTACTTTCCGCTCGTGCCAAGACTTACAATATTATACTCTTCGATGGCCACTGCAGCTCACATGAGGTGGCATAGTGAGCATGAGAGGGATCAAGATGTCTTGTGTCATCCATCTGATGGAGAAGCTTGGAAGCATTTTGATAGGGTTCATATGGCATTTTCGCAGGACCCTCGAATGTCCGATTGGGGTTATCTACTGATGGATTTAATCCTTTTGGGAAGTCTGGAAAAGCATACTCTTGTTGGCCAGTTATCCTGACTTCGTACAATCTTCCCCCGGGGATGTGCATGAAGCGGGAGTTTATGTTCCTAACAGTCATAATTCCGGGTTCGTCTAATCCAAAAGGTAAGATTGATGTGTACTTGCAGCCGCTGATAGATGAGTTGACGATGCTGTGGAATGATGGTGTGTTGACATATGATGTATCTTTGAGGCAGAATTTCATCATGAAAGCAGCTTTGATGTGGACGATCAACGACTTTCCCGCCTATGGGATGATGTCGGGTTGGATGACCGCGAGGAAGCTTGGATGCCCAATATGTATGGAGCGATCGAAGGCATTCATGCTTGAAAACAGTCGAAAGATCTCATATTTTGATTGTCATCGTCAATTTCTTCCAGAAGATCATCCTTATAGGCGGAACAAGAATGCATTCAAGAAGCGTTGTGCGGAGACAACACCGCCTCCACCATATTTGACTGGTCCTAATGTATGGCGCAGAGTACAGTACTTACCGCTCGTCCATGAATCCCAAGGAGAACATATTCCTGATTATGGCGTCGACCATAATTGGACAAAACAAAGTATTTTTTGGAGGTTGCCATATTGGAGGACGCAGTTACTCTGTCACAACATTGATGTCATGCATACTGAGAGGAATGTGTTTTTGAATGTGTTTGACACTGTGATGGACATCAAGGGGAGGACAAAGGATACAAATAAAGCCCGATTGGATCTGGCTGAAATTTGTAATCGGAAGGAGCTTGAGTTGCAGGACGGTGGTCGTGGCAGACTTATCAAACCGAAGGCAAGTTATACACTAAGCAAAACACGGAAAGTGGCCGTCTGTAAGTGGGTTAAAGAACTAAAGTTACCAGATGGGCATGCTTCCAATCTGGGTAGATGTGTTGACATTAAGGAATCAAAGTTACATGGAATGAAGAGTCATGATTGCCACGTGTTCATGCAACGGTTGCTTCCAATTGCGTTCGACGCATTACCGAAGCAAATTTGGAACCCACTTGTTGATCTTAGCCACTTTTTCAAGGAGCTTACATCGACAACACTAAATGTGAATCAAATAAAGGATATGGAAGTCAAGATACCCGTTTTGTTATGTAAGCTGGAGCAAATCTTCCCGGCGAGTTTCTTTGATTCCATGGAACACTTGCCAGTTCATCTACCTTACGAAGCAAGAGTTGGTGGCCCAATCCAATACCGTTGGATGTATCCATTTGAGAGGTAAACAACATCAACTATTTTACTTAATACATATGAAATTCATGAACACGGGATCGTAGTTTAGCTTTCCCTAAAACTAGTAATTATTTGTATGTATCCCTCTTTAATAGGTTCCTGCACTCCCTTAAACACAAAGTCAAGAACAAGGCACGAGTGGAGGGTTCCATTTGTGAAGCATACTTAGTAGAGGAGACTTCCACTTTTGCCTCTTATTACTATCCGGACGAAGTTAACACGAGAAGGACAAGGATGCCTAGAAACGTTGATTCGGGCGAAGGAAGTTCAACTAGTCCTCCTATATCAATATTCCACTATCCGGGCAGATTTAGTGGCAAATCAAAAGGATATTTCTTGGAGCAGTGTGACATTAATGCTGCTTATCTGTATATCCTTCAAAATTGTGAAGAGGTGGCACCATATTTAGAGTAAGTTTCTACAATGTCTTTTATAAGTTCAATTGACATTTATGATTATTAATCGTCCTGCTGTTAATCTCCCATATGTAGGATGTACGGCAATTTTCTAAGGGATCTCCAACCGGACATTTCAAACGATCAGGTTGATCGAGAAATTACTTCTCACTTTGCTATGTGGTTCAATAAATATGTAGGTTAAGCATCTTCATTTGTTGCAATACATTTTATCTCCTTAAATATATAGCATGTATAAGAATAATATAATATTTGATTTTTTAGGTACTAGATCCAGAAAACAATGTTCAAAATCCATTGTTGACAAATTTGGCATGGGGGCCTAACAGATGGGTTACATCATGGAATACTTATATTGTAAATGGATATAAATTTAACACAAAAACATGGAATGAAGGAATGCAGTCGTGTAACTATGGTGTTTGTGTGCGAGCCACTGATGGCAATGTAGAGGATGATTTCTATGGGGTTCTAACTGACATCCTTGAACTCGATTATACAGGTTTCCCCGTGATGAAGTTAGTTATCTTCAAGTGTGATTGGTTTGATCCTACTCTTGATGTAGGGACAAAAATCGATAAAAAATATGGTATTGTTCAAGTTAGGTTGTCTCGAAGGTATAATAAGGCGTACGACCCATTCATTTTTTCACAACAGGCAGATCAAGTTTATTACTCGCCATATCCCGAAGGACATCAAGGCCGGTTGGGTGTTGTTAAGATAAAGGCTCGCAGTATAATTACTGATAATGTAATCAACCAGCCTGAAAAAGATGCTCCGTACCAAGATGATGAGTTTTCAAGACCCCACGTACCGTTGCAAATTATGTCGGACATTATTGTTAATTCTCGCGAGACATTTTACGAAATGGGGAAGAAGTTGAAAGAGAGTTAATGGATCAATCCGAGTTGGACGCATCTAGCGAAGGCACATTCCGATCAAGTGAGACTGATGAGAGTGAGGGTGAATTTAGTGACGGAGATTCTACTTAGGTAATTTATTTATGTCATAATTCATTGTGTAAATGACATTCTACTTAGATAATTTATTTTTGTATTATTTACACTGTTGTGTAATCATCTTTTCATTTTTTACACAGATGGCAGATTCCTCTGGAGGTAGGGGTCATCGTGGAGGTTGTGGCAGAGGTCGTGCTGCGATAGTCCCTTCGCCGGTCGACCCACAGCCTTCAGATCGAGACCACCCTACCAGCACCTCTGTGGACGGGACACCTCAGGGTGATAGAGTTGCACCCCCTACCCAGCCTCATGTGGTCGGGACACAGGCTGCACCCTCATCATCCACACCTATGACAATACCATCATCATCATCGGGACAGGAGAGTCGTGGTCCATCCGACAGGAGGATTCTTCTTATCCCCAGGGGGGATAACGAGTAAGCTAATTTAATTTTTTAATATATATAAAGTATCGTTAATTTCTATTTACTTGTTTTTGAAATTTATTTATAACATTTATTAATGCTCTAATTTTGCTGCGGCTTTCTGCCCGCGAAGGGCCCTTCTGATTCGATATCGAAGATCCTGCGACACAAGTTTGATGGTCAATGGCCTACATGGAAGGCCATCCCAGGGGGCCATAGGGATCAGTTGTTTCTAGAGTTTAAGGTAACAATTTATTAAGTTATTTAAATAAAATTTACATTATATATATATACACACACGAATTTCCTAACAACTGTACGTTGCAGAAAGAGTATAGGTTGGACGTAGCTTTAGAGGGTCTCGTCAGGGACATATTTGAGCATAAAGGCTCACTGGTCATGAAGAATCTGATGAACAAGCTGAGGAAGGGTAAGAATAAGGGGAAGTGGGTGGATCCTGAGATCAGGAGGCAGCTGGACCAGTACTGGGCTACTAGAAGTTCCAGGAGATCCAGGTCATAGCTTGGCGTAATCGAGCTTCTGATGGTGGCGCATGTGCTTGGACCGACGGGTCAAAATCAGCCGCCGCCCACTACGACGAGCTGGTAATACAGTAAACTTTTGACTTATTATACTATTTAATTAATTAGTTTTCATTTTTAATTATTCTTATGAATTTAAGATTATATTTTTCTGTGCAGAAAGCACAGAAACAGCGGGGCCCCACTGCTATGGAGTTGGTGGAAAGGACGAAGAAGTTGAAGTCGGGGACATGGGTCAACGACAAGACCCGTAACTATGCTGTAAACAAAAAAACAATTTAGTGTTTACTTGTAATTTATTATAAATGATTTGTTAATATTGATTATAATTTTAACTAAATCTCTTTAACTGTACTTTGTAGGTGGGCTTCAACGAGAAGAAGGACGATGCCATATCATGTGGCTCACAGTCACAAGATGAGGCCTTGACTGGTGATGGGCCCAGCTCTCTTATCTCCGTCGACGATAATGCCATTTATTTGGGGGTCGTCGGGGGCAGGAACAAGAAGGGGCACGTGTATGGCCTTGGACACCTGGGAGGCGAGTTTATCGCTTCATCATCCGGCACGCTTGCTCCTTCCTACACCGATACCATCCCTCAGGAGCAGTTCAATCAAATGCAGGACACCATCACGCAGCTGAACGTGGAGCTTCGAGAGAAGAGCGAGAGAGAGCAGCAGATGGCGAACCAGATTGCGCAGTTGACTCAGGCACACCAGCAGTTGATGCAGACGAGCATCGAGTAGGGCCAGACACTGCGGCTGGTGTTGGAGCAGATGAGGATCCAGACTCGCTTGCTCAGTGGTGATGCTCGGCGGTTGTGCGCCCACTGCCGCTCCTCGGTTCCACGCCCGCTACCATCGATGTCGCTCTGCTCTGCTGCAGAGGACGATCAGATAGCAGACGTCGGTGGTACGGACGCTGAGGATGATTGGATTCCTCCATCTCCCCCTCATCATGACTGATTTTTTTTGGTAATATTTTTTACTTTAAACGATTCTTGTACGACACTTTGGATTATTATTTTTTATATATATTCATTATTTCTTATGATTGTATATTTCATTAGTAATTTAGTGTGTTTTATTAGTATTTTTGCTAAACTTTAAAGAAAAACAGAATAAATTTATTATTTTAAAAATTAAATTTAAAAAAATTTAATAAAAACTAGTTTAGCAACTGAATTAGAAACCAATAATTCGGTCGCTAAACTTTAGTTACCATTAACAGATTGTGGTCTAGCGACCGAAAATCCGTCGCTAATACAGGTTAACAATAACCAACATTGGCGACCGAACCGGCGACCGATTATAGGTCGCTAAAAATGGTTACCCAAAAAATGCGACCAACCGTGTAGCGACCGTTTTTTATTATTTAGCGACCGAAATTACGGTCGCCATTTAGCGACCGAATTATTATTTCGGTCTCTAAAAGATTAGCGACCAGGTTATCAGTCACCACCATGAATGGATCGCTAATTCGGTCGCTGACTTGAATAGCGACCGAATTAGAAAGTTTAGCGACCGAATATGCCGGTCGTTAAACGGTTCTTTTTTTTGTAGTGCATAGTGAGTTAAGAAGATCATAAGTTAAATCTCTTTGTTAGAGTTAGAGCCTGAAGATGCTTGGTAAGAAAGAAATACTTGTAGCCTGGAGAGGTGTTGAATACTTGGTTGTAATCTATTTGGAGAAATAGTGGATAAAACCTTCAAGTCGAAGGGACTGGACGTAGCTCTTGGTTGGAAGAGACTGAATCAGGATAAAATCTATTGTGTGAATCTTCTATCCCCAAAACTCTTACAGCTTTATTTGTTTATATTGACTGTGGGGATTTGATATCGTTTTTGTTAAGTTTCTAAAAGATCATTTTATGTGTGCTTGCTTCTGTATTAAAATAGTTTTTAAAAGGTTATTTTCGAAAATTATTAACAAACACAATTCAACCATCCTTCTTGTGTTTGCCTGTGTCAACTTCAATTGGCACCCACATTAGAAGCAGTTGAGAAGGTCAACAATTTCATACGTTCCCTCATACCAGGAGACGAAAAGGAATATCTCAGTTCTGACTCACCTTGCCAGTCAGATGAAGATTCCGAACTTCAGAGTGAGCGGTTTACGACATAATTTTTAAACGATATCAAATCATCTGGAATTCCAAATCATATATTAGCTTTTAAGATTGGAGTTCCAGTCATGTTACTCAGAAATATTGATCCAAATGAAGGTTTATGCAATGGTACCAGACAAATCATCAATGAGCCGGGAAGGAATATTATTGGAGCTATAGTTGTTTATGGAACTAACATTGGAGAGAAGATTTACATTCCAATGATGAATCTAATACCTTCAGATATTGGAATGCCAAAGAAGTTTTCAAGAAGACCGGTTTCTATATCCCTATGTTTTGTCATGACCATAAACAAAAGTCAAGGACAATCTTTATCTCATGTTGGATTGTTTCTTCCTATACCAATTTTCTCAAGGACAACTTTATGTTGCACTTTCTGGAGTCAGATCGAGGAAGGGGTTGAAGATACTTATTTTAGAAGAAGATGGAAATGTGTCTGGTGTTATCCAAAAATGTTACAAAGAAGTTTTTGAAAATATGTAGAAGTTACCTCCAATGAAATAGACACTCCAAAAGATTTCGTCTTAAATAATTCAATATATTCTTTTCGCTTTTAAATTGTTATTTAACCTTTTTTATTTTATATATTCTAATATTTTAATGTATTTATACACAAAAAAAAAAAGAAGACAAAGGCTTGACTAAGTTGTTTTTGGTTTAAAAATTGATTCCTTCCGTATTTTTTAAACTTTATATGAAAGTTATAATCCATTAGAATATGCACCAAACTAAAGATTAAATTTTAAGACTATATGCATTTTAGGAAATGACCACTACTAACCCACTCATTGATCCCTCTTAAAGATTGATATTCCAGGAAGGTAATATTTAAACTTCAGTGTGGAAATAAGTAATGAGAGGCTTTCTTGGCTTGAGAATGAGAGTCGCTTTTCAGAAATTTTACTTGATGTGTGAAAGTCAAATTATGAAATTGTCATTTCATTAAACTCATAGGAGTAAAAAATAACCATCAACATTGGTTAAAATTTGTAATTCATCCATAAAATTTTCGTAAAACTTGAGGTGACAACCGAATTTGTAACAATATAAATGTATCTTAGGGTTCGTTTAATTAGCAACAATTTAAGGGACAGCACAGAACAAAATGATGCGTTCCATGTTTGTTGTTAAAAATGAAGGTGAGACTGGAAAAAAATAACTGACAAAGGACAGGACAAAACAATAAATAATTGTCCCTCAGTTAACCATGGGACAAAATAGACAATACAATTAAAATGTCAAAAATATCCCTAACATACCAGCCTCTCGTCGTCCCTCCCACTAACCCCACCTTCGCATGCTTATGCTTATCTGTCTTCCTGTGATCCGGTCCAGGCATGTTCCCACTCCGTCGTCTACCATCCTCCATGAACAGCTCTACTCCACCGCTCCGTGGCTCTCCACAGAGTAGATCTGTTGTTGTCAACACAGGCGCATACCCATTGCTCCATCTGCCATCCCCACGCACAGGTATGCTCTGCCACGCCACTCCACCGCTCCGACGTTCTCCACGCGGAGCAGATCTATCGTTTTCCACACAAGCGCATACCCACTGCTCCATCTGCCATCCCCACGCACAGGTCTGCTCCTCCACACCACCCCTTCGCTCCGACGTTCTCAACGTGGAGCAGATCTGTCGTTTTCTACACAAGCGCATACCCATTCCGTCGTTTGCCATCCCCCACGCCACTCCGTCGTGCTGAGTGCTGGTATGGGTCGCTATCAAGGAGGAATTGGGGCGAGGTGACGACGTGCGACGTTCGTGGGTCTGGTGGGAAGGGGACCTGGACGCGACGGTTCTGGGCGTGTAGGTGGCGGCGATCTGGTTCAGTTTTTTTTTTTGGGTGGGGGGGTTAACGAAGAAGGTAGAACAAAATAGGAAAAATACAAATTAAAAAAAATATTATTTAAGTGAAAGAATTGATATCAAACATAAGTGAAAGGATATTTTAGTAAATTTATATTATTTGTTACAAAATTATTTGTGCTGGTATCAATTAACAAACATCATAGAACACAATTTTTTTATGCTATAACTCAAATAGTTATTCTGTGTTGTTTCTTCTATCATATCCTGTACTTAAAAGCGAATCAAACGAACCCTTATTTCTAATGCTTATAGTTTTTAACCAAATTTCGTATATTTTTCCCTATGCCTCCGGATAAAATCGAGTGGCTCCAAAACCGCAAACGAATACCTGAAATGAACCCCCCAAAAATATAAAGATAAAGATGTTGCGATCCGTGTGAAGAAAGAGAGACCTTTCGGTATGACGTGGCAGTTCATGTCTGCTCATACTCTTAGGATCTGACACGTGGCAAACACTCGCTGATGACGGAACCTATCCCCTCATTTTTGGGTCACGCCTTCAGTAGTCAGTAGTCAGTAGTCAGTACTCAACTCAACAGGGTTCACCTCATCCTTGTCCCATACCGTGGACTCCAGGCAATGACCCTAACATGCCGTTAAAGTTGTCAGCTCTATTTCTAGTTTGAATAATTCTATTTTTTATTGGTAATAATTTCTAATTTTTTAACAATATCTTTTTATTAATTATTTTATTTATTAATACAAAAGCATTAAATATTTTTAGGAATTGTTAAACAGCAACCTAGCACATATTAAAAATATTTAAAAACAAATTTTATAGAAAAATATATATAGCCAATTCATTAAAAGTAAATTTTTTAGTTTTTCAATGGAACTTTGTCTTTAGTCAAATCATTGTTTTAAAGATATTGATGGGTAAAACTAAAACCCAATATTTTTTTAGGAAAATGCTAACCTTACTTATTTAAGAATAAAAAAATATAAGTTTGTATAGGAAACTTATGAATTTATTGCATATAATATTGATAAACTTAATTTTTTTTAATACAAAGTTTTCTATTAATTATTCTTTAGCCAGTGTCTTAGTTAACAAGACCTTATATATTCTCAATATATTATATGAATTTATTTTTTAGTTTACTTTTGATATTACTATCAGTGTAATTTTTGTTACACGGCTAATTAATTACAAAACATTTTATGTGTACTTTTAAAATAGTTATTTAATTTTTTATTGATATGATAATTTATAATTGGTTAGGAGAAAAAATCATAAGAGGATATAAGAAAGTTTAATATTGTTTGACATCTTCTATCCGAGATAGGGGTGGGATATGATAGATTGGGTTAGCCTTTGACATAAAGATGTCTGACCTGCATTCCAATATCATGGCCCGAAAGTCTGGTCTATTAGTCTGATATAGGCCAATTTTTAAGGCCAATTTTGAATCATTTCAAATCTCGACCTGAAATCCTATTTAAAGGCTTACTTTTCAATAAGATATTTAAATATGCCTCCACATGTAAATAGGTAATAAGTCTTCAAATTCAATTGTTAATAAGCTTGTAAACCTTTAATGTTTTTTTTTTGAAGCAATTGTAAGCCTTTAATGATAAAGGGGTTGATAAGCCTATAATGATAAATAGGCAACAAGTCTTTCACGAATAAATAAACAAGTAGGTATTTACATTTAAATAAGTCATTACTTTTAAAAATCTTAGCATGACTTCTTTAACTATTTAGACTTTTTTTACTTGACTATTTAGACTTTTTAAAAAACCGTGATCTGGCTTTTTTTATTAGAGTAATAGCCCAAATTGGTACTCGACAAAAAAATACTGTGATATTTTGGTCTCTGAGAAATGTAAAATATCAATTTGGTCATCAAGAATATAAAATACGAGTCAAAATAGTTCCTTATAGAGACTAAAATATCCCCAAAAATTGATCTAAAAAGAACTATTTTGATTTATATTTTATATTCTTAAAAACCAAATTGATATTTTTTATTTCGATAATTTGGACCTAGCCCATGATCCCCTAACTTAGGGATCTTACATATTCTTAATCTTAATCCTAGACAAGAAGCTGAAACTTCTAAACCTAGATTCTGGTAAAAGGACAAAAATATCCCTCCTCGTTATTGATATTACCGTTATGTCATACTCCTCTCCATCACGTGCCCATAAACGGTCGAGCAAATTGCAACTTCCATTTTGGATTTAACATGTCCGTGACCCCTACTTCAAATAATATATATTTTAAAATGTAAAAATAAAGCTCTTTGTAAATTAAATTTTTTGATGAAAATCACCACACTTTGTAAATTAAATTGATACATGATATATAAAATGAAAATATCATTAGTAACTTTACGTTAATTAATTATACACATTACAACCATGATTAAAATCTTATCATAAATAGGAGTTTTTTTTTTTCTCTAACGGTCCAAAGCCCAAACATGTCATTAATTGAAGAGAGTATTTCATAGAGGTCAAGGGCGCTATTTATAGGTCAAAAACATTAATGTGTCTTCAATTTCAGCAACAAATTACATTACCAAATTAACCCAGTGAACGTAGGTAGGAAAACAATTGGGTGACGTTAAGAGTGTTTTTTGGGGTATTTTTTAAAAAATTATAAGAAGTAAATTTTTATGAAAAAATTAAATATTTAATTTTTTCAAATATTAAATATATCGATTCTCAACATAAAGTTTCTTTTCTTGATTTTTTAATAAGTACCTTAAGAACATTCATTAGTGTTTCTAAACAATTATTTAAAGATCCAGTAAAAAGATCAACGGCTGAGATTTAGTCACACTCGAGATTTCCACAAAAACTCACGTGCATGACATCCACCCAATACACCATCATAAACTACGCACCTTGGGATCCAGTGTGAAAGATCCCATTCCCTGGTGGTTCCTTTCCCATGAAGATGAATGTGCGTGTTTCCCAATGGAGAAAGAGCGATACTCCTAGTGTCAGAATTTTCACCCCACTCTTCTTAATATAACCTCAATTATTTGATGAATTTATGTGACATCATGTATTTTGATGAGTTTTATATAAAATCCACTTAATAATAAAAAATGTGTTAAAGTTGATTAAATGTTTTAGGGAGCCATAAGTATTAATTCAAATAAGGTCTTGCTAACTAGTATCTTTATGGCACTAGTTAAGGAACCCAAAAATAAGAATATTTAATTAAAAAGTCAAGTGTTTATCTTTTCAAAACATTATTTTTCTTATTTTTTAATCAGTGTCCTAATGACACTCGTTAGCATTCTCCTTCAAATAATTTACTCAAAAATTATAATTAATAATCATATATAATTTCGTCAATGGTTTAAATTAAGGATAGTCGCCTCCCTCTCTCAACCTTCTATCTACTCCTTTTTTCCTTCTTCCCCATCCACCGGAAAGGGGTGATTTTGGGCCATTTTTTTGCCTGAAATCACCCTCTAGATCATTTTTTCTCTTCTTTTATCTAAATAAGTGGTTTTTCCACATAGATCTGGTTTTTCTTTCGTATTTTTTCGTGTTTTCGTCGTCTACGTGAGGCGGTGTTTTGCTCGTCGTTTGGGCGCGTCAACGTTACATATTCGGAGGCATGGGTATTCCGGTCACTTTGATTTTGTCACATTTGTAGGTATTTTGCTGTGTTATGCTATTAACCTGGGTGCTGTGAGTTTGTTCGCATATTCATCCTTTTCTATTTTTAGCGATGTTGAATTTGTGTTGTTTTCAATGTATTTTACCAATTTGCATGAATGAATATCTTTTTTAGTTAAAAAAAGGATTAAATTGGTATACATTGATAATGTAAAGTCTTTTTACACCGTCAACCAATAAAAATAATATACCATTAAAAATGATTGACTTTTATCTAACTACCTTAAAAATCACAATTTTCATGATTTCTGATTGGTTGTATAAGTAAAAATATTTATTTTGACAGTACATAGAAATTAAACTCTTAAACTAATATCCATAATGCTTTTGAAGTGAAGGCGTTGTAGTTATATTAATTTCGTCTTTCGTCTTTCTAACGAGTGTTCTTGTGTCTTTTTAAGATAAATGTACACTCCTAAAACACCTGAAATATAATTAAATGAATATATATATATATATATTAATTTACACTATCAATCGATCACATATCACTTTATGTGTGAACATTAGGATAATTGTAATAAAAGTTAAATATTTTTAATGATGTAATAATTTATGATTAATTGATAATATAAAAAACATTTATATTAATAGTGCACATCAATTAGATCCTTAGATTAATTACACTATGATATTTTTTAGGGTGCTTTACTAATATTTTTCATTAAAAAAATTTGATTAAAAAATGTTTGGGTGGAGCCGTTGCTCCCCTCAAGCACAACAAAGGTCCGCCTCTGTTGAAGAGGAGGGTGATGGAGAATGTGTTTTTAACATTTTTCATATAGAAAAAAAAGACAACTTTTAAATGTCACCCAATCTACTTTTTAATTTTTTAATTCATAAAAAAATGATTTTTGTAATCACTAGTGCAGAAAAATGATTCTATATCGGTTATTTTTGGCTTTTCACATCGATTTTCAAACTGATGTTGAAAAGACCGATGTTGTTTATTGTTACTTTTCACAACGGTTTTAAAACCGATGTTTAAAGTACAATTTTAACAGCGGTTTTCAAAATAACCGATGTGGAAAGTTCATTTGTCACATGGGTAACCTATTGGAAATATCACTTTCCACATCAGTTTACGCATAAACCGATGTGAAATTTTCAATTTCCATATCGGTTTTCATAAAACCGATGTGAAAATTGCACTTTCCACATCGGTTTTTTATTAACTGTGTAAAGTCTAATTTTTTTTAAAACTCTTTTTTTTACATCTATACAAATATAAAAGTGGACTATAAATTTTTACTGTACATTTGATGTGGAGGGCTCACCTTATTTCAAGGAGTTTAATCATTTTTTAATAAGCTTTTTGTTTGTGATTATTATTTTCATATTTGGGGTGCATTTGGGTAAACAACTTAATTAAGAGCTTATCACATAAGACCTTATCGCATAAGATCTTATGCCATAAGCGCTTAAAGAAAGAAAAAGAAAGAAAGGGGCATGAGATGATTCGAATAGTGAAAAATACGGAGAGGGTGTTTAGTGCATAAGCTCTTATGATAATTCCATAAGCTTCTCCCAGTGACTTATGAAAATAAATCAAAAACTCCTTATGGGATGACATAAGTTATTTTTATAAGTCCCGCCAAACACACTGCATAAGAGCTTATGTCATCAGATAAGTCAAAAGGAGCTTAAATAAGCTATTCCAAACACCACCTTGGTACTTTGATTGTATTGTTTGCTTGACCGGGTAAAATTGCATTAAATGGGATTAGACATGTCAACCATCATACCTTCAGACACAGAGGAGAAAGTGGAAACGTGTTGAGATAGAAAAGCTTTTTTTCCCCTTCTTGTATTGTTCTGAAAGAAAAAGAAAATGGATACATTGAAGTGTTGGAGAGGATAGGTTACCAGCACGTTTGTAACTTATTGTTGGACGGGGAAGTCCCGTCCATCACATCTGTACTTGCTGTGGACGGGGCAGCCCCGTCCATCACATGGGACTTGCTGTTGGACGGGGATGTCTCGTCCATCACATTTTTACTCGCTGTGGATGGGGAAGCCCCGTCCATCACATGGGACTTACGGTTGGACGGGGAAGCCCCGTCCATCACATTTGTACCTGCTGTAGACGGGGAAGCCCTGTCCATCACATGGGACTTGCTGTGGACGGGGAAGTCCCGTCCATCACACTGCTTTTGCCAAATGGACGGGGTGGCCTCGTCCGGTCCACTGCATTTGTTGTTGGACGGGGTAATCCATTCCATTGCTTTGCACTTGCTGATGGACGGGGTGTTCCCGTCCATTGCTTTGCACTTGCTGATGGACGGGGTGGTCCCGTCCATATCTTTGCACTTGCTGATGGCCCCGTCCAGTCATTACACTTCTTTGGTGGGACGGGGTGGTCTGTCGATCTCTGTCCTTTTATATCTGCTGGACGAGGGGGTCCCTTTTATTTAACCATGACAAACTCTGTTAAGGCTACAAGAAATCAATGGATAGTTGTTAACTCTGAAAGAAAATCCAGTATTTGTTTTGCAAAACTTATTTGGTGTTAGTATAATTTACGTAATTTTTTTTAAATTCTAATATTTTCTTTCTTAATTATCTAATTTACCAATTCTCTTATGGTAGGATGTGCTTGGATTGTCAACATGATTGCTCTTAATGGAATGTTATGGCTGCTAAGAGGTAGTTTAATGATGAGAGTTGAATTAGCAATTGGGGAAATGTCTTCCTTTTTCCATGCTCAACGAAATCAATATTGAGAGATTTTGATTGGAAGTCTCAAATGTTTAATGTTTTGTTAATCTTTTTGGTATAGTTACTTTTAATTTAGAATAGTTATAAAGAAATCTTAGTAGTTATTATTAGCAAAAAAGAACAATGGAGACTGGATAAAATAAGCTGCTGGACTTCATTTTGGAGATATGCTCAATATCCTTGGAACGAGATTCATATAATTTTTGAGATTGGTGTTTCATTAAGTTGTTGCTATGTATAAATATTATAGTTGATGTTATGACTCTTCCAAAATTAGTATTTAATGTACATCTATACAAATATAAAAGTGGACTATAAATTTTTACTGTACATCTGATGTGGAGGGCTCACCTTATTTCAAGGAGTTTAATCATTTTTTAATAAGCTTTTTGTTTGTGATTATTATTTCCATATTTGGTACTTTGATTGTATTGTTTGCTTGACCGGGTAAGGTTGCATTAAATGGGATTAGACGTGTCAACCATCATACCTTTAGACACAGGAGAAAGTGGAAACGTGTTAAGATAGAAAAGCTTTTTTTTTCCTTCTTGTATTGTTTTGAAAGAAAAAGAAAACGGATACATTGAAGTGTTGGAGAGGATAGGTTACCAGCACGTTTGTAACTTACTGTTGGACGGGGAAGTCCCGTCCATCACATCTGT
This sequence comes from Sophora flavescens, assembly GCA_030762895.1. NCBI lineage: Eukaryota > Viridiplantae > Streptophyta > Magnoliopsida > Fabales > Fabaceae > Sophora > Sophora flavescens. The sequence goes on from CM061068.1 coordinate 77,850,759, forward strand.
ACTTGTTGTGGACGGGGCAGCCCCGTCCATCACATGGGACTTGCTGTTGGACGAGGATGTCTCGTCCATCACATTTGTACTCGCTATGGACGGGGAAGCCCCGTCCATCACATGGGACTTACGGTTGGACGGGAAAGCCCCGTCCATCACATTTGTACCTGCTGTAGACGGGGAAGCCCCGTCCATCACATGGGACTTGCTGTGGACGAGGAAGTCCCGTCCATCACATTGCTTTTGCCAAATGGACGGGGTGGCCTCGTCCAGTCCACTGCATTTGTTGCTGGACGGGGTAATCCAGTCTATTGCTTTGCACTTGCTAATGGACGGGGTGTTCCCGTCCATTGCTTTGCACTTGCTGATGGACGGGGTGGTCCCGTCCATATCTTTGCACTTGCTGATGGTCCCGTCCAGTCATTACACTTGCTGGTGGACGGGGTGGTCCCGTCCAGTCCTGTCCCTTTTATATCTGCTGGACGAGGGGGTCCCTTTTATTTAACCATGACAAACTCTGTTAAGGCTACAAGAAATCAACGGATAGTTGTTAACTCTGAAAGAAAATCCAGTATTTGTTTTGCAAAACTTATTTGGTGTTAGTATAATTTACGTAATTATTTTAAATTCTGATATTTTCTTTCTTAATTATCTAATTTACCAATTCTCTTATGGTAGGATGTGCTTGGATTGTCAACATGATTGCTCTTAATGGAAGGTTATGGCTGCTAAGAGGTCGTTTGATGATGAGAGTTGAATTAGCAATTGGGGAAATGTCTTCCTTTTTCCATGCTCAACGAAATCAATATTGAGAGATTTTGATTGGAAGTCTCAAATGTCTAATGTTTAATGTCCAGATTATGGGTTCTAAATGGGGACATTTGGAAACAAAAATTAACTACATAGTAAACTTTGGTGGAATTAGCATGTGATTAGTGGTACTACAAATTTAGTTGTAGATGTTTTGCGATTTGTATAGGATTTGGTCAAACTCTTTAGTAATACTAATATGGTTTATTTTTCCATGGATGAAGGAGGTTCAATACGGATTTGGGATCGATTTGTGATTGTTTGGTTTTTTAATTTTTCCTTCTGCTTCATATAGTTGGGTCTGGTCTGGTTTGGTTTTTCTCCCTAAAGGTGTGCAGTAGGTCATCAGATAAATTTAAATATTGACCTTTGCCATGATTGTCTCACCTTTTGATTTGACCATACTCTGTAACTTACTTCTGCTTTTGTAAAAATTCAGAGTCCTTTGATTTGACCGTTCATTCTTTATCATTAAGCATGGGTCAACCCTAATTTTCATGGTATTTTCAAAACCTTGGTTTCCCTCCCATTTTGTTTTGTTGGGCTTTTAGGTTTCAGTTTGTCTATAAATAAGGTGGTTTCCTTTTTGCCTCAGCACTTGTCTTCAACTTATTTCGTTCTTCTCAAATTGTGATCATAATTTCCTTTTGCAATGGCTAGTAACTATGATATGATTAGTTCTATAGTTTCCAAAAGGGAGTGTATCAGGCTGTTGGTTAGGGTTGTTAGACTCTGGACTGATCCATTGTTTACTAACCCGGCTCATACTAGCTCATTGGAGATGCGTATGATTGGTGAACTGATTGTGTTTTTTTTGGTTTATTGGTTGTAAAGGGGGGAAGGATACCGGATATTGTTAGGAAACCTTTGTTTGCGTGATTCAGTTCTCTTTTGGAAGAGGTGTGTGTATTCAGTTATACATATGGGGTGTTCAGTATAATCTGATCAAAATGCTCTATGAGATAGAAATAAGCTTGTGTATTTTGGATTTTATACAGTCAAGATAGAGGCAACAAGGAGGACGACAAAGAGTCTTGTCGAAGGTTTGTTTAGGAACAGACCATCTCTTGGCATCATATGCTTGGCAACAAATTGGATCCATTCCCATAGTGATACATTTGAGGACTGATTTACCAGTGATGTTAGCAATGGACGGGACCATCCCGTCCAACAGCAAGTGCAAAGGACTGCACTGGACCGCGTCCAACAACAAGCCCAAATCATTGGACGGGACCACCCCGTCCAAAAGCAAGTGCAATGCAATGGACGGGACCAGCCCCTCCAACAGCAACTCCAATACAATGGACGGGATCACCCCGTCCAACAGCAAGTGCAGTGGCCTGGACTGGACCCGTCCAACATCAAATACAATGCAATGGATGGGATCACCCCGTCCAACAGCAAGTGCACTGGGCTGGACCTCGTCCAACAGCAAGCTCAATGCAATGGACGGGACCATCCAGTCCAACGGCAATTGCAACGGCCTGGACTGCACCGTGTCCAATAGCAAGTCCAAAGCAATGGACTGGATTGCGTCCAACAGCAACTCCAAAGCAATGGACTGGACTGCGTCCACCAGCAAATGCAATGCAATGGACAGGACTACGTCCAACAGCAAGTGCAATGGACTGGACTGGACTGCGTCCAACAGAAAATGTAATGCAATGGACGGGATCACCCCGTCCAACAGCAAGTGCAATGACCTAGGACAGGACCATGCCGTCCAACAGCAATTGCAAAGGACTGGACCGCGTCCAACAGCAAGTCCAAAGCAATGGACAGGACCACCCCGACCATCAGCAAGTGCAATGCAATGGACGGGACCATCTCGTCCAACAACAACTCCAATGCAATGGACGGGATCACCCCGTCCAACAGTAAGCGCACTGGACTGGATTGGACCGCGTCCAACAACAAATGCAATGCAATGGACGGGACCACCCCGTCCAACAGCAACTGCATAGCACTGGATCGCGTCCAACAGCAAGTCCAATGAAATGGACGGGACCAACCCGTCCAACAGCAAGTGCAACGGACTGGGTTGTTTAAATATAACTATTGTTTATGCTCTTAGTATGACAAACAACTTTTTTTCCTTCTTATTAACCGTTAACTCTATTTTCTTTAGCACATAATTTATCAAGTCCATGTCACTGCTAAGCAGCATCAACATCATCCATTAAATGCCTTCACATCCAAAAGAGCAACCTCATTAGAATGGGACAACGTGCCTACTATGGAAGACCCTTTTTTGCTGTTCCTAATTTTTTCATTATGTCATTCGTTTAAAGAACAAGCAACCAACTACTATCTAAGGTGATGGAAAGTCATAGTCTAGACTCTGGATCTATCTGACATTTACTTGAGCTTTACGTATTTGTACTTTCTTTACAGCTATTATCATTTTATTAAATAGCTTCTTTAGCTAAAAACTCCCCCATTTGTTCGGCGAGAATAACCTAGCTTGCTCTGCTTCATCTTTTTTTTTTGTCATTTTATAATAATTTATAATTTATAATTGTAATGCCTCTTCTTTATGTTACCACTGCCGAAACTATTTGATGGGATCTTTATCTCAGTTTTGTAGAATTTTTTATCGCTGCATCTACACAATAGAAGAGATGTTGGTATGCTTTGTTGGTGATCTGTGACTTGGTTGCATTGAATATCAACCATACCATTCAACGTGCAGGTATCTTACTTTTGCAACTCCTCCTTATAACTGATTTGGTGCTTCACACTGCTTCCATATTGTAAAATACGTTGGAAGGATCTCCCTGAATGTCAGATACTGCTTACTATATGCATATGGTGTCATTTTCGTTTCTTTGGTTCTTAAATTATCAACAATTTTTGGGTTATATTGTTTTTACATTATCCAGTTCTGTTGTTTTCATTTTTTACCGATATGCAAGTTCTGACAATTGCCTCTATTTTTTTTGTATGGTGCTTCTATTAACTTGCTGTCTCATTATTTTCCAGTTGTTTATATTTTATAAATCAGTAAACTACTACGCTGTTATTTGTGTTTTCTTCTTCATAGATTTTTTTTTAGACAAACAAAAGTGTGTTGAATAGAGTACAAGGGATACAAAAGAACAAGCAAAATTTGAAAAGCAAAGATATGTGATCAACCAATTGTTCTCATAATCTTAGCCGAATGGTTGAAACATAGCTTAACCATCAAAACTAACCACCAAATATTTGTAAAACCATCATAATTGACCAATAAAATCCACACCGTTTTGAGACTTCCTGCTACACCAAATTTCTGATGAAGCTACTTGGTCTGTACAGAAGGGATAATTTCCCCAAGCGAACCATCCTAACATGGCATGGATAATTATTGGAAAAAGCGGACACCAGTGCACGACCCTTGACAGACCAACCACAAGCGCATGACATAGAACATTGTGTAGAAGAACAAGCATGCAACATAAAATGCTTATATGGCATAACATCCTGTTTAATAGTTTCGTGACTTCATGTAGAGTTAATATTATTTAGTGAACTGCATGTGGTTTAGGTGGTTTTAAAGCACTGTAAGGATTAGTTGTGTCTAAAATCTTACATTGGCAATCTTTACAGTCCAATTGCCTTGGTTTCAAAATCTTTTATACTGGTATTACTGTATTAATGTTTTGTAAAAATAAATGAAGTAAACCTTGATTAATTAGGTTCCAAACTTGGTACGTGAATTGGTTGTTATTTTGTACATGTGATTCTTGGTTATTTGTCATAGCTATTCATTTTGTTTTAGCATATCTCATTACATGTAATCACAGATAATGAGTGCTGCCAGAGACAAGGAAACTAATTGTTGTGATAATCCTTTGGGAAAAGAAGCAAGACAGAGGAGATTGTCCTTGGTTAGAGAGAAAAAGAGACGGCATAATAAGGAAAATGAAGGTTTCTATATCTTCTAGCTATTATTCTTGAATAAATGATGTTACAGTATTGATTTTTCTTATATAACTGTTATTTATTTTATCATTAAAGCTTGGAGTATAAAAAACATGCAAACCCAACCATCTGGTGTGCAAGAACGAAACATTACTCGAAAAGTTGTTTGTCGACGAAAGTTTTGTGATTTTTCAAAGCCTCCAGGTATTTTATATTACATTTGTCTATTGATTATTAGCGATATTAATTATATGATAAATTTAGTTGGGTTTAACTTTTAATGTTAATGTTTTTATTTTCCATAATGCATCTTCAAGTTGTAAATGTAGATCCTATGGTTGACTACGATCGTTATATGTTGTATTTTGAAGCTGAACATCAAGGTATATTTGTAGTCCTCTATTTAGATATACAAAAATGTCATGGTTTTAGATTGTGTATCTTTATATTAAACCTGAGTAATCAATTGAAATATATTTTCCAGTCTAGATTATATTGATTTTGGAGTGATGAGCCATTGTTGTCAATATTGTGGAGCACGTGTTTGGTTTGAGGAGCGAGCTGACAAAAATAGGATTTGGTCTGGTGTAGAATTCTCCATATGTTGTCTGAAAGGGAAAGTTATGCTGAAATATTTACAGAGGCCACCGGAGTTGCTTTGGAAATTAGTAAATGGAGAAGATCGTAGAAGTGCTCATTTTCTTGAAAATATACGCTCTTATAATAGTATGTTTGCTTTTACCTCATTGGGAGGTAAAGTTCAAGTTCCTCATAATGCAAGGCATGGCCCCCTCAGTTTATTCTTGGTGGTCAAAATCATCATCGTATAGGAAGTTTGTTGCCATTGGAAGGAGAGATGCCACGATTTGCACAATTGTACATATACGACACCCAGAATGAAGTTACAAATCGAATATCTCATTTGAGGTATATTACTGCTTTCTATTTTTCCTATATGTACATATTATGTGAATGGGTTGATAACTTTGTTCATATATATATATATATATATATATATATTTGTATGTTTGCTTTTGCAGAACTATATCATTTTATGTTATATTTGATTTCATTCTATTCTATATTTTCTATATTTGTTTGATTAATGAAATATATATATATTTGTGTGTGTGAATGATGTTGGTGAGATAATTTAACTGTATCCACACTTTACAAGTAGGAATAATATATATTTTTGGTTACAAATTATATCAGGTGTGGATCAGATAAAAAACAACTTGACCCAACTTTGGTTAAGGAGTTGTTGAAGATGGTTGATGAATTTAATGAACGTGCAAAAATTTTTAGGCGTGTGAGGGATGTTATTGAAGGTGAACAGAATGTGAATGTATCATTGAGATTGTTTCGAAAGCGTATAGTTGATCCACGAAAGTATAATTTGCCAACTGTGGATGAAGTTGCTGCTCTTATTGTCGGAGATTTTGATAATGCCGATTGTGGTCGTGATGTTATTTTACAAACATGCACAGGGCATTTGCAAAGGATATCTGAGACCAATGTTTCATTTATGCCTTTACAATATCCGACAATATTCCTTATGCTAGACATATTGTATCTACTGCAGAAAATCCAAGAAATCATGTTACTTTAAGAGAATTCATTACATTTAGGTTGGTGGAAAGAGAAACTGAGGAAACTATTTTACTGAAGAGAAAAAGGTTGTTTCAGTAATTTGTGGTTGATTGTTATTCAATGCTCGAAGCACAACGATTGACGTTTATTAAAAACAACCAGAATATAATAAGGTGTTATATTTTGAAAGGCCTTGACGAAGCTATGGAAAATGGTGATGTAGATGCTGCAACCATTGGGAAACGTGTAATCTTACCATCTTCATTTATCGATGGTCATAGATATATGTTTAATAATTGCCAAGATGCTATGGCAATATGTAGGAGATATGGATATCCAGATTTGTTTTTGACATTAACATGTAATCCAAAGTGGGATGAGATCCTTAAATGTGTTTCTGATAGAGGCCTTGCTCCTACTGATAGGCCTGACATTTCGTCTAGAGTGTTCCACATGAAATTAAATCAGCTGATGACTGATTTTAAGAAGGGTGAATTTTTTGGGAAAGTTATTGCAGGTATTATTGTTAGAAATTATATTGGAAAAATAGGTAGATTGGTCCTATACGATTATTTTGTTTTCCATATTAGTCCTATATGTTTTTTATTTTTCAAATTGGTTCTACACATTACGTTTCGTTTTCACATTGGCCCTTTCCATCAATTTTGACCTAATGCGGTCGGTTTTGACCTGACGTGTCTATCACATTAGTCTGACATGTGGCATTTGATCTTACTCTGTTAGGTCAAACTTGACGAAAAGGACTAATGTTAAAAAAAGAATGTTGCCTATGCGACCAAGATGCAAAATAAAAAACTTATTGGACCAATATGAAAAATAAATTAAACGTATAGGAATAATCTACCAATTTTCTTGATTATATTTTTATTCCATCCATACATCATATTTTTAATGGATTGGTTTTGATTTTTTTTTGTCGACTAAATATTTAGGTATGTATACTATCGAATTCCAAAAGCGGGGTTTGCTGCATGCACATATATTATTGTGGCTTGAGGAAAAGGATAACCTACAATCGGTACAATTTATTGACTCTATTATTTCTGCTGAGTTGCCTGATAAAACAAAGTTTCCAAAGTTATATAATGTTGTCTCAAATTTTATGCTTCATGGTCCATGTGGTAATGTAAATCACAATTCTCCTTGCATGAAGGATGGCAAATGTTCAAAGTACTTTCCAAAGAAATTTGTTGACCATACCTCTTTTGATGATGATGGGTACCCTATTTATAAGAGAAGGGATACTAGTGTAACTATTATTAAGGGTGGTGTGCATTTGGATAATCAATATGTTGTCCCTTACAATCATAAGTTGTTGATGAGATATCAAGCCCATATTAATATTGAATATTGCAATAAGTCTGATTGCATTAAATATCTATTCAAATATGTTAATAAGGGGCCAGATCGTGTTACAGTTGTTACCACTCATGGGGATCGGCATTCAGCTGATTTAGAAATGAAGGATGAAATAAAGAACTATTATGATTGTAGATACTTATCTCCTTGTGAGTCTGCTTGGAGGCTCTTTGCCTTTGATATTCATCATAGATGGCCTCCAGTTCAACGATTGACATTTCACCTTCCTAGGGAGCAAACTATAGTTTATAACGACAACGATGTTGTTGCTGATATCTTCGAACGAAATAAAAATAGGATAACAATGTTCCAAGCATGGATGGAAGCAAATCGTAAATATCCTCATGGTAGGGATTTAACTTATGTCGATTTTCCATCACGGTTTGTATTTTTCCTTAAAGAAAGGGAATGGCGTCCTAGGAAGCGAGGACAGATGATCGGTCATTTGAATTTTATGCTAGTGGGAGCTGGAGAAGCATACTACATGAGGTTGTTGCTTAATATACAAAAGGGATGCAAAAGTTACGAGTGTTCGAGAACTGTTAATAACACTATTTATGCAACCTTTCAAGAAGCATGCTCTGCCTTGGGTTTATTATCTGATGATAAGGAATTTATTGATGGACTTCGTGAGGTTGCAGTATTAGCTTCTGGAGTATATCTGAGGAGGCTTTTTGTGACTATTGTTGTCAAATAGTATGAGTAACCCAGCTAATGTATGGGAACAATCTTGGGAGTTTTTAGTTGATGGAATTTTGTATAAAAGACGAAAGTTACTGCACTATCTAGGTATAATATAGTATATATTATATAATTTTTTGTCTCTTTAAAAATGTTTTCGTTGTCATAGTTACACTGATATTGGATTTAGAATGTTTATGTTATCGTGCAAGGTTATTATTTTTTTATTAAATTTACAAAAGTTGCTTTGTTGATATGAATTTCTTTTTTTTTTTTTAAACATTTAGGATTATGTTTGACTGATGATCAGCTGAAGTTGATTTGTTTAGTAGAGATCGAGAAAATGTTACGCTTAAATGGGAAGTCTTTAAAGGATTTTGATACTATGCCTTTCCCTTATACTGAAGACCTCTCCAATTTGAATAATATCTTTGTGCTTAGAGAACTCCAGTATGGTGCTAATGAAATGGCTGTTGAACATGCTAAATGTTTGGATCAACTTAATGATGGTCAAAAAAAGGTCTATGATGAAGTTGTTGCTTCTGTGGTAGACAATGTTGGTGGTTTCTTTTTTGTTGATGGTTATGGTGGGACTGGTAAAACTTTCTTATGGAAAACATTGTCATATAGATTCCGTGCTGATGGTAAGATAGTCCTGCTTGTTGCTTCTAGCGGCATTGCTTCACTTTTATTACCAGGAGGAAAAACCACTCATTCATAATTTGCTATTCCATTAACATTGAATGAAGAATCATGTTGTAATATTAACCAAAAGAGTTTTCGAGCTGACTTACTTCGAGAGACTTCATTGATCATTTGGGATGAGGCTCCTATGGTGAACAAATGGGCTTTTGAAGCATTGGATAGGACTTTAAAAGATATAATGGCGGTTGTTAATGTCCATTTTTCTTCTAAACCATTTGGTGGTAAGGTTGTCGTGCTTGGTGGTGATTTCAGACAAATATTACCTGTAGTTCCTAAGGGAAGCAGGGTTGATATTGTTATGGCCACTGTTAATTCATCCAAACTATGGAAGCATTGTAAAGTACTGAAACTCACTGAAAATATGAGGATTCGGATGAGTTCAGATGTTTTTGGGGACCAAGTTATCAAGGATTTTGCACAATGGATTCTTGATATTGGTGAAGCTAGGTATTGATGATGATGGTGAGGCTAATATTTATCCACCTGAAGATTTGTTGATCTTAGATTCTGGTGATCCGATTGCAAGTATCGTTTCATACACATATCCAAATCTTCTGGATAATCTATCAAATTTCAAGTTTTTTGAAGATACGGCGATTTTGGTACCAAAATTAGAGTTTGTAGATCAAGTTAATAATTATGTGTTATCGCTGCTCTCTGGTGAGGAGAAGGAATACCTTAGCTCAGATTGTGTTAGTAAGATGGAGCAGACTCATGGGTTTAATTCTGAGTGGTTGAATCCTGAATTTCTTAACCAAATCAAGTGTTCTGGACTTCCTAATCATAAGCTTACATTGAAGGTTGGCGTTCCAGTTATGTTACTGAGAAATCTTGACCAATCTACTGGTTTGTGCAATGGAACGAGATTGGTTGTCACCGAGCTAGGCACCAATGTTATTGGAGCTAAAGTTGCTACTGGGAATCACATGGGTGACAAAGTCTACATACCTAGATTGAATTTGGAACCATCACATCATGCAATGCCCTTTAAATCTATAGACGCCGATTTCCATTGGTATTGAGCTTTGCAATGACTATAAATAAGAGTCAAGGGCAAACATTGTCTCATGTTGGTTTATATATACCTTGTCCTGTTTTTTCACACGGTCAACTATATGTTGCAGTTTCTAGGGTGAGATGTAAGAGTGGATTGAAGATTCTTAGTTGTAATGATGATATGGTACCATGTCGAGTGGTCAAGAATGTTGTTTACAAAGAGGGTTTTGACAAAATCTGATGTAAGTTATACTTTTAACAATATAATTTTGTTTTCGTTTTGTCTGCTTTTGTAACTTTTATATAGACTATTGACCATGTTATAATGTGTGATTTGGAATATAGCTTACTTGTGTTTCTTTGCTTTATATTTAGATTTGATATTTCGTGACAGTGTTTAAGGGTGGTTTAAATTATTGTAGATAAAAATATAAACAGATACTTTGTACTATAACAGTGTATGGAAATATATATTTTTTTAAAGGGTGTATGGAAATATTAAAAACTTTCATTATTGTAATAAATTGTTAAAAATGATAAATACAATTTGGTTAAGAACAATTTGACGTTCAGGAGGAGCAATTAATATTCTTTTCCACAAAAAATAAATAAATTAGATTCAACGCATAATATGGTAAAGTCGTAAAAAGTAATCTAGGTTAGAGGGAAATAAAGTAATGCCTTTTACCTTTTTTCACAAATTACTTTATTTTCCCATTTAAAGCTGCAGAGACAATGTTGGACGATCTAACCTTTATCTTGCTGACGTGCTTTTCCTCTTTTAACTCAGACTCTCTTTTATCTCAAAATTAAAGATTTTTTTTTAGAGATCTCAGAATTAAAGATTAAAGATTATAATATATGCATTTTTTAGATTGCAACAAACGTCTCTAACACGTTTCTTTATATCCATTCCCACAAAAAATTCCTTCTTTATTCTCTCCCACAAACCTACTCCTCTCCACTTTTTCTTCTCTCAACTACTCCTTCTCTCGTCGGTGATTGGTGACAGGTGCAGGTGGTGTGTCTTCACTGCAAAAAAACAGATCGGTGGTGGTTTGGTGTAGATGAACCCTAGGAGGCTACTTTAGTCGGTTGCTTTCTGAAACAAGCTTCCTTTCTGTCAGGTTGAGCTGTCCTCTTGTTTGAGGGGGTTATAGAGGTGTCCAGCTTATGGGTGCTAAAGGGGGACATTTGTAAACAAAAAATAACTACATAGTTGACTTTGGTGGAATTAGCATGTGATTAGTGGTACTACAAATTTAGTTATAGATGTTTTGCGATTTGTATAGGGTTTTGTCAAACTCTTTGGTAATACTAATATGGTTTACTTTTCCTGGATGAAGGATGTTCAATATGGAATTAAGACAATTGTGTTATTTTGGTTTTTTGATTGTTTTCTTCTCTTTCATATAATTGGGTCTGGTCTGGTTTTTGTCGCTAAAATTGTTCCGTAGGTCATCAGATAAATTTAAATATTGAGCTTTGTCATGGTTGTCTTACCTTTTGATTTGACATGAATCTGTAACTTACTTCTGGTTTTGAAAAAATCCAGAGTTCTTTGATTTGATCGTCCATTGTTTATCATTAAGCATGGGTCTACCGTAATTTTCACGGTATTTTCAAAACCTTGGTTTCCCTCCCATTTTTTTTGATGGGATTTTAGGTTTCGGTTTGTCTATAAATACGGTGGTCTCCTTCTTGGCTCAGCACTTGTCTTCAACTTATTTCGTTCTTCTGAAATTGCGATCATTATTTCCTTTTGCAATGGCCGCTAACTATGATAGGGTCAGTTCTATAGTTTCCAATAGGGAATGTATCAGGCTATTGGTTAGGGTTGTTAGGTTCTGGCATGTTCCATTGTTTAATAACCCGGCTCATACTAGCTCATTGGAGATGCTTTTGGTTGATGAACATGTAATAAAATCTTTGTTATACTCTTCTACTCCATTTTTCTATTGATATCTCTTATACAACTCATCTTTATTTTTACTTGAAACTGATTGTGTGTTTTTTTTTTTTGGTTTATTGGTTGTAAAGGGAGGAAGGATACAGGCAACTGTTAGGAAACCTTTGCTGCACAGATTCAGTTCTCTTTTGGAAGAGGGTTGTTGCTATAAATTTGTCTACTTTAATGTGGTGCCCAATAGTGGCGGTTATAGGGCTTCTACTCATGATTTCAAGATGGTTTTTCTATTTAAAACTACTGTTGTGAGGAAAGAAGATCCTTCCATTCCCTTATTTGGGCTTAACTGCATTCCCTTTGGTGAGATTCTCAGTTATAATGATAATCATGAATATCTCATTGGTGAGTGATTTTACTGACTCTATTACAATCTCAGATTAAATTAAATTTTTTGATTGATTTGGTTGGTATTGATTTCTTCGTCTCATTATTTGCAGATGTTATTGGACTCTTGACTGCCGTTTTCCCTGAGAGACAATATCTTATCAATGGGAAGACAGCTCCCATGGTTGTAATTGAGTTAACTGGCCCTAGGTAATTATTTGGTCCTCATCAATTTAACCAACCTGGGTTATTACACTTTCTTTTGAATATCTTTTTGTGTTTTATTTTATTATTTTGTATGAATAGTGGAAAGCTAGAGTGTGCTCTATTTGGAGAGTACGTTGGTATGTTGAGGAACGTTCTCATTGGTGGTGGCAATATTCAGGTGGTGGTTGTTGTCCAACATGCTAGGGTGAAGTGTTTTAAAGGCATGTTTTTTTAATATTATTTAGTCTTTGATCCTTTTTTTTTATGTGAGTTCCTGTAATATAAAGGTGTAGGCCATGCCTAATTTGTTCTTCATTTTGTCTATTTACTTTGTAGGAAAAAATGTTATACAGAACAGCATGAATGCCACAAGACTGTTGTTTAACCCTGACACGGAAGAAACAATTGTATTCAGAAACAGGTCCATGATGTTTGTTGATATTTTGTCTCTGTCATAAAAATTTTAGTTTGCATTATTATATTTTATACTAACCAGTTTTTACCCCTGTTGCTTCAACTGGTTGTTCAGTATTGCTGAACATGGATCCATTGATGTTGAGCCACTTGCTGTTGTGCTGGACAGTTCTAGAGAAGGGCTTGAGACTGACTTTATGAAGAATAATCCAAAAAGGACAGTTGCTCAGCTTACCAGTATAAATGAGGTTGTCAGTGTGCTTTAGATATATTTACCCATGTAGTTTACTATTTTATATATGCATATGTTTCTTTGATTATATTTATTATTAATATTTATTATTTATTATTTATTATTTATTATTACCAAAATATTTACTTTATCCTTTTTTTAATTTGCAGGACGGAATGTTCATTGTGCTAGGAGAAATTGTTGATGTAGTGTCTGATGCCTCCTGGTTTTACCTGGCTTGCAAATGCAACAGTCCACATCGGTGTTCGATCCGGTGTCTATACATTGTCAAACTTGTGGAATCCCTGTTTTACAAGTCCACCCAAGGTAATATTTTAATATATTAGCTATATTTAATGTTGTAAGATTATCCCCTTTCTTTTCTAATATATGTGAATTAGTCACATATACTTTACTTTATATTTATACTACTGTTTGTTACTAGCTAACAAAAAATGGTTATATTTGAAAGGTACAAAGTCAAAGTGGAAGTTGCTGACCAAACAGGAATTGTTGTGATGATTCTGTTTGAAAGAGATGTCACTAAGCTTCTGCAGAAAACTTGTGAGGATCTGATGGGCCATCATTTTGAGGTTGTCTTCCTGCTATTTTTAGTCGTTGTTAATAATTATTAGATTATAAATGATGTTTTGTCTTCGGTTTATATTATTGTTTTTCCGGTGGGCAAAAAATGGTTCTAAGGTTTTAGTTGATGTTTATTACTGTTGCTTATTATAGACTGCTAATGGGATTGGATACCCAGACTTGATTAACTCTCTTATTGAAAGAAAATTACTGTTTAAGGTGGAGACTACATTGGAGCAGGCTTTTCGGTTTGATGGCACTTATCCTGTGAGGAAAATCTGCTATGATGAGGTTTTCATTTCCATGTTTGAATTGATGGGAGCAAACAACACACCTACGAAGGTTTCTTAATAGGGGTTAATTTAAAGACACGCTTTCGCCCATGGGCTAATTATTTTATTTATGTGATGTTTTATAGTTTCCCCTATACTATGGAAATATATTTGGTATTTAGTCTTATTTAATTACTGCCTTTTTGATTTTAATTGAAGGCTGTTTTTGCTCCTCCTTTCCCAAAGGTTGACACCAGTATTAAGGATCTAGAAGAACAACATTCTGTGAGATTTTTTTTCTTAGCTATTCTCTTATTTAGTTGTTTTGTTTTTAGGGTAAAATAAAAGTTTGTGCCTAAATCTTTGGATGTTGGTTGTTGCAGGAGGCTGATTGTGAGGTGATTGGGACTTCAATCTCACTAGGAGATACTAGAACTGGTCTTCCAACACGTTGGACTCCACCATCAGGATGGACTTCTTCTAAGAGGAAGTTGGAGGTTGACTTTGTGTCTTGCGAAGATGATTGCTCTGTAAGTGGGGTGAAGTCAAAAAAAAAATGGAATGGAAGATGTTGAGAGCCTAGAATGTGATCCTGTGTCTCTCAAACTTGAGAACGCCTGATGTCAAACGAAGTGGTTGCTACATATTATTTTGTGTATCTCCATATTTATGTCAATTTGCTGTGTAGTCAGGTTATGGAGATACTTTTAAAGGTTGTTTTGGTGTTTTAATATGGGATATGGTTCTTTATTTTTGATTGTGCTATGTGTTTGGTTTTGGATATTAACATTGTCCAACTTCCAAAGTCAAACATGTATGCACTCTACCTATTAAAGGATAATGTTCCATTAGGAAGTTTAGTCAGTTATGGTTTGGCTCATGTATGTATGTATTGGGAGTAGGGTTTCTTTTTTGTTTGCAAAACTCTTCATGTGTCAGATGCAGATTAGTTTTAATGGCTAACCATCAACAGTATGATGGTTCTGGTGATGCCAAGCCCTATCTATGTAATTACACTATTAATGTCAATGACAATTTGCAGTTTATGTTATCTATTATATTTTTTTTATTCTTTCAGCTTTTACTTTTGGTTATTTGTTGAAGAATATTATATTTTTTATGTCAGCATTTTCGCTATGTAGTTTGCACTATAATTATAAAACTGTAAGTATGTAAGCATTGAAGGGTATGAAAATTACAGAGTGATGTTAAAGACGTACTTCCATCATGTTTATCATTATAAACTTGCTACTTATTCATTGGAATGATTTTTAAGAACTAGGATTTATTTTGTCATACATGATAGCTGTTTTGTTCTTATTTTTAATTTTATGTTGAATCCCCTGAATGATAAACATTAGCGTTAACCTAAAGTGAATTCCTCTACTAGAATGGAAGTCTGTTTTAGGGATATTCATCCTTTTTATGCATGTCAGTATTTGGAAAAACTACTATCTGTTTTTCTTGCTTGCTATATTTTGCACTGTTATATCAACACTTAGTTGGTGGTTTTTTTTTTATTTTCTTTTCTCCATGATGTTGTCACATATACAAGTCTTATAGTTATATAGTTTTAATTTCGGCGAGTCATCGTCCCCGAATGTGTTTTGGACTTGTTGAGAATGGGCATTTTATTTATGTTGTGACTTCAAAGTTAAAAGCCAGGTTTTTCGTAAATTTTCTTTATGTTTACCCCATTGGAAGGTTATCAATATGTTGCATCTGTTTGCTAGATTACCATATTGTATCATTCCAATTTCTGCATTTACATGCTTCACTGAAGTTAGAGCCTTCTTATTGTCTCGGTGCTCGAGAGCTATTTATTTCAAGGTTAAGAAGTTGGCTATGAGTATTTTCCAGGTGATAGAGACGTGTGTATTCAGTTATACATATGGCGTGTATTTTCCAGCTGATAGAGACGTGTGTATTCAGTTAACATAGAGCAACAAGGAGGATGACAAAGAGTCTTGTGGAACGTTTGTTTAAGAACTGACCATCTCTTGGCATCATATGCTTGGCAACAAATTTGATCCATTCCCATAGTGAGACCTTTGTGGACTGATTTACCGGTGATGTTAGCAATGGACGGGACCATCCCGTCCAACAGCAAGTGCAAAGGACTGGACTGGACCGCGTCCAACACCAAGTCCAAATCATTGGACGGGACCACCCCGTCCAAAAGCAAGTGCAATGCAATGGACGTGCCCACCTCGTCCAACAGCAACTCCAATGCAATGGATGGGGTCACCCTGTGCAACAGCAAGTGCACTGGACTGGACTGGACCCCGTCTAACATCAAATGCAATGCAATGGATGTGATCTCCCCATCCCAACAAAGAAGCCCCTTTGGATGGAACTCGTCCAACAAGCAAGTCAATGCAATGGGCCGGGACCAACCGGCCCAACAACAAAGGTAATCGACCGGATGGACGCGCCCAACAAAGAAGTCAATTCAATGGACTGGATTGCGTCCAACATCAAGGCCAAAGCAATGGACTGGACTGCGTCCATCAACAACTGCAATGCAATGGATGTGACTGCGTCCAACAGATAGCCCAATGGACTGGATTGGACTGGGTCTAACAGCAAATGCAATGCAATGGATGGGACCACCCCGTCCAACAGCAAGTGCAATGGCTTGGACTGCGTCCAACAGATAGTCCAATGCAATGGACGGGACCATCCCATCCAACACCAATTTCAAACGGCTGGCCTGGACCGCGTCCAACAACAAGTCCAAAGCAATGGACGGGACCACCCCGTCCAACAGTAACTACAATGCAATGGACGGGTCCATCCCGTCCAACAGCAACTCCAATGCAATGGACGGGATCACCCCGTCCAACAGCAAGCGCACTGGATTGGATTGGACCGCGTCCAACAGCTAATGCAATGCAATGGACGGGACCAACCCGGCCCAACAATAAGTGCAATTCGATCGGATCGGGCGCCCCAAGCAAGTATAATTCAATGGATGGATTTCGTCCCAACAAAGAAGTTCAAAGCAATGGGTCGGACTGCGTCCAGTAGCTAATGCAATGCAATGGACGGGACTGAGTCCAACATCAAGTGCAATGGAATGCACTGCGCCAACAGCAAGTGCAATTCACGGGACCAATGCGTCCAACAGCAAGTACAATGCAATGGACAGGACGACCCCATCTAATAGCAACTCCAACGCAATGGACGGGATCACCCTGTCCAACAACAAATGCACTAGACTGGACTGGACCGCGTCCAACAGCAAATGCAATGCAATTCACGGGACCACCCCGTCCAACCGCAGGTACAATGCAGTGGACCGCGTCCAACAGCAAGCCCAATGCAATGGACGAGACCAATCCGTCCAACAGTCTCCACCTAGATAGGGTGTTATTTTAAATTCAATTTTAATAACCGTAAACAAAATTTAACTAGATTCTATTTTCCCTAAAAAATATAAAAACTGTATCTCACCTATAAAATATGGAAATCATTTATTATGTTCATAACAACCAACACACTAATTGTGTCTCTCATACAGAATACAATTTCCTAACTCAATTATCTTACTGCATTAAATAACAAAGCTAAATTTATTAATCATTACCAAAATATATCTGTAATAGAAAATTTACCCGTGCATTGCACGGGTTAATTTACACTAGTTTCTATCATTCCTTTCCCCTGTTTCAGTAATGCAGATCAATACCAGAATAACATATTCTAAATATTTTCAACACAATCACTTTTGTACAACAAAAACACACTAAATATTATTAATATATACTGAAATTATTACGAACAATACATATGTACTTCAATTACATTCAGACAACAAAGATAACTAGAAACCAAAAAGCTACATGATATATTATAGATTTCATATCAAAATACATATGATCAGTCAAAAGTACACTATAGCTAGTACATGATAAGTTTTTAAACTAACTATACATATATACAAACTATGGTTGGTACACTTCAAGAAAGAAAGTTGCCCAACGCCTCCTTATGTTGTTGATGTCGGAATCAGATAATGGAGTTGGATTGTTGAATATCTGCAAGTTTAATTGGACAAAAGATTATATCTTTTAAGTAATAAAGTAACATAAAACATACAACGAATTTATAACTGTTACTTCTAATTGTTACCAATTAACATTTACCTCGTGACATTTTTCAGTGATCCTGGAGGAGATAATTTCGAACATCCACTTCATCACATAGAATCCACATTCCCATGATCCACGTTGTATACATGACTACGTACAAATGAAACCCAATTAGAATATGAGGAATTAAATAGAAATCAATAATTATACCTACTACATTTGAAGCGTTTGAACTAATAAATATCTTATGTTAGGAATAATCCATCTGATAGCCCGACGCCTTTCACCACGCAAAATGTGGTTTGCATTAATAGAACTATCATGACAAAATAAACATTAATTAAAGTATATCTAATAGATTTCAGATAATCAAAACAACTGCATTACTGATTATAAAGTATTTTAATGCTTACGTTTCGATGATCGTCTTCAGTTCATTCGCCGGCTTATTTCCAATTGAGCAGAAGAAGACTTCGACATTCATCCTAGGGTACAGGATCAACAGTTGCTAATGCTTGTTGTATTTGTGGAACAATTAGTGATTAAGTCATATATAGTTATAATTAAATAACCGGTACTTATTGAGATAAGGCGCAAGGTAGAATTGATGATCGTCTCGGGCAAGTATATCACGTATGGTGGTGACCGGGTCTTCTGATGCTAGGAGAATATCACCCTGAATGAACATGGGGTCAATGAACCCATAAAGGGCGAGGTTACCCCGATCAACTAACATACGATGCAGATACCTAATATATTGAAAAAACATGTTAATTATCATAGTATTTAAAATTTAATTACTTAACTTATAAATAAAATGTACTTACATGCACCATAACGATATGTGTGCAGAACTAGCCATTTCTTTATCGAGTACAATCTCCATAAGTTCCTTCTTTGGGATATACAGTTCGTCACCTGGACTGGCATCATGTTCCAACCTTACCAAAGCCGCGTCATTCTCCATGGTAACAACCTGTACAGCCAGGAGTTTAAAAACATCACCAGATGCCCCTTTGTCGATACGCTAAACAACAAAGATATATATTAGTAATCACAGATAAGTTATTTCATTTGTAATTAATTTAATGGTCAAATGAATACCTTGGTAGGAGCAGACATCGCTGGTCTTTCTGGATCCGACCTTTTAGGCAGAATATCATTTCCAACATCCTATAAGGAATAAAAATAAATCATTATCTTTAAACAATAATAAATAATTTCAACTATGAATATAGAAAAACACAACTAACTGTATACCTCGGATGCAACAAGAAAGTTGACCAGTCTTCTTAGCCAGGGGATGAAGTTACCGAGGGCCTGACCCACTGTTTGAACCTCCTCAGTGGGCACAGGGACTCGAGCATCAGCATCTCGAATAATCTCAACAACGACCCTCACCTGATCATCCGGTAATAAACGATGGTGTATGGTATTACCTAAGTTTTTATGTGCCCTCCCCAATGCCACTAAGTGGCGATCATGATGATCATCAACATACAGCTCACACCTATCAAGGTCGTCATCATATCATTTTCAGGATGATGAGGAGGATCACGTGAGCCCTTAGTGCTCACATGGACAGAGGGTTGGACAGAGGGTTGGACACCGGCTGTCATCTGCTGGGACATAGAAGTCAATATTGCCATCTGCTGGGCAAACTGCTCGGTCATCTCCTGTCTAAGCTCAGCTGCAATCTCCTGTTTTAGCCGTGCTCTATCTGCATCAACATCCCTGTGGCATTGGTGTGAAGATGAACCATGGTATTGGCGAATGCCGACGCCCCATCCAACACCAATGACACGGCCCGAGTGGTCTGGTTTACCGATGGCAGCAAATAAGATATCATCGCGTCCTCTAGGAACAAAAGTTCCTTGGGTTACCTGCTCGTCCAAGGCATCCTATAACATATAAAATATCAGGTCACATTACAACTCGGTAACAATATTAAAATGACAATTACAATTCAAACTATACTTACAATCTTCTCAGTTACTTGGTGGGTCTCCTCAGATATATATTGTCCCGTTTTTCTTTGTCGGTCCCTCTTCCATTTACGATGGTGTGGGGGTGGAGGTGGATCAACAACTTCTGGATGATTTTCAGTGTTAGGATCCGCCTGAGATGCTGCTTCCTTATGTGCTTTCTTTTCCTCTGTCACCATTATCTGACCAAGTTTTTTATATCCCCCACGAGACATGACATGGGGTAGACATTCTTGCTTTGGTTTTCTTGCCCCTTTTCCCTCTTCTCCTGTTATAAATAGAAGACAATTAAATTACATAAGTAAATAAAATTATTGAAATTACATAAATTTAGAGACAAATTAAATAAGTTAACCTGAAAACTGGGATCATGTCGGCTCTGAACAAAGAGATCCCACGTTGCCTGGTCAAGAAACGGGTACACCTCAAGTGGGTTCTTTTCACATGTTGGATTGAATACATAGTAGCTGCCCATATCGACCTTAAAAGACCTCCAATGCTCACCAGCATACTTTTTCAAACGCTTCTTCATATTCGTCGTATCCGGTATGTCAAAGGTGAGCTACATTAACACCAAAAGAATCAACGAATTACTGTATGATATTAATAAGATTAAAATAAAGTAGATGCAGACAAACACAGGACATAAAAGTATAGATACCAGAATACTCTCCCATATCTGATCCTTCACGTCCGCCGGTACATCTTTCCAATTATCAATAAGTATACTAGGCCTACTTCTAGCAAGGGTCGCCACAAAATTGTTAAACTGCTCTGCCATTGGCCCAATAGGATTGAGGTTATTATCAAAGTCTATTCTTATCCTTTGATTTGAACCACGGTTGGCAGTCAAATTCCTCATTCATGTGGCACGTCTACCCTTTCTACCCGTAGACGGCGTCTCTGACCCGCTGCATGAATGAGGGATATCCTCACGATCAGCCATTTATACTTGTTTAAACAAAAAAAAACTTGTTAGTATGTCAGGATAAATATCAAACATAACTTATAAATATTGATCAACGTACGTAAACACAACTTATAAATATCAACGTAATTAAACATATAATATGACTTTAAACATAACTCAAACTAAACTTACATTGTGGTTAATTAGTAAAGTTCTCCCATAACCCTTCTTGGTGATCATTACGAGTAGCATGTACATCATCCACTTCATTTTCCTCATTGAAATTAGGCACCCGTGTTGAGAAAGAAGGAATATCAGAAATATCAAGAGTTGAATATTGATTTCCCTGGAGAACCACTGACCACCTTTTGTTAGAAGGATCACGGGTATAAAACACTTGTTTTGCTTGGGATGCCATGATGAAAGGCTCTTCTTTATTACCTACCTTATTAAGGTCCACCAATTTGAATCATAACTCATCGGTTTGCACACCATTGTTACTGTCGACCCACTGACATTTAAAAACGGGTACTCTTAACTTCGTGTAATCATCCTCCCATATCTCTTCGATGATTTCAAAGTATGAAACGGATGCCATAACAGGGTTTTTATCTTTCGAACTAGAGAAACGCATGGACTCAGCGACGATCATAACCCCACTGATTTGCATAGTACTTTTGTCATCCTGGGACTTTGTATAGAAGGAAAACTTATTGATATCGTACCCACTCCAGCATATGACATCAAAGTTAGGCCCCCGTGCTAGCCATTTTAATGTATCAGAAGCAATACCATCCTTTGCAATTTTTTCTTTAAACCAGTTCAAGAAAGTCTTGTTATGCTTGTTCAAACACCATTTTTCATTCATTCTAGGGTAAGTTTCATTGATGATGCTTTTGTGATCACATAAATATGGTTCAACCTCATCAGTGTTATTTAATATATGCAAATGTGCTTGAAGCACTTCCTCCCTATCCATGCTCTTAACAGTGATACCTCGTGTACCCTTACCATCATATCTTCCTTCGTGATGAGACTTCGGAAGCCCTACAGGTTCCGCTTCTGACATGTAGTCTGTACAAAACTCAATAGCTTCTTCTGCAACATACCTTTCAACAATAGATGCTTCGGGACGATGTGGATTCTTCATATATCCTTTCAGGATCTTCATGTATCGCTCAACCGAGTACATCCACCATAAATAAACGGGGCCGCACAATCTAATCTCCCTCACTAGATGAACAATCAAATAACCCATGATGTCAAAAAATGAAGGTGGAAAATACATCTCCAATTGGTACAAGATAATGGCTGCCTCATTTTCCAAGTCATCCAACTTTTTAGTGTCAATGACTTTGCTACATATAGCATTGAAGAATAAGCATAACCTAGTAATGGCATGTCTGACTTTTTTAGGCAAGATGTCACGAATGGCCACCGGTAGTAGTTGTTGCATCAAGACATGACAATTATGAGACTTTAAGCCAACTAATTTGAGATCTTTCATTGAGACAAGTCTTTTGATATTTGAAGAGTAACCCTGTGGCACTTTGACTCCCCGTAGACATTCACAGAAACTTCTTTTCTCTTATTTTGATAAAGTATGACATGTTGGGGGAAAATAAGTCTTCCTATCCCCCACTTTATGTGGAGCTAACTGCTCTCGTATACCCATCGCAACTAGATCCAGACGAGCATTCACACCATCCTTTGTCTTTCCTTGAATGTTGAGAAGCGTTCCGATTAAACTGTCACACACATTTTTCTCCACATGCATCACATCAATACAATGTCTTACATCAAGCTTGCACCGGTATGGAAGATCAAAGAAGATCGACCTCTTCTTCCATATTTTCTTATCGGTAGCCTTCTTCTGGGTCTTCCCATAGATAACATTGGTGTTGTTCACCCTTTCATAAACTTTCTCTCCAGTCAAGGCCACCGGAGCAATTTCATTATCCGGAAGTCCATTGAAAGCTTTTCTCATTCTACGACATGGATGATTACGTCGGAGAAATCTCTGATGCCCAAGGTAAACTGTCTTCCTTCCATGTTGCAGTTGATGGTAACATGTGCCTTCTTCACATATTGGACATGCTTTATGCCCCTTAATCCCAAAACATGTGCAATACCCGTCGATCACATCAACGCCTTCATCCCAAAACATTCTCAAGTCTTCAATCAAGGGACTCAGATAAACATCAATATCATTTGCTGGCTGTTTAGGACCCGAAATCATCATACTTAACATAATGTATTTGCGCTTCATGCACAACCAAGGAGACAGGTTGTAAATTACCAGGAGAACAGGCCATGAACTATGAATACTACTTAAGTTTCCATATGGATTCATTCCATCGGTAGCAAGTCCAAGCCTGAGGTTTCTGGGCTCATTGCCGAAATCCGGAAACAAACTATCAATTCTCTTCCATTACAAAGAATCGGCCGGATGGCGAAGCTGTCCATCACACTTCCTTTCATCTGCATGCCATCTAATGTTCTTTGCGTCATTTAAATTAGCAAACAATCGCTTGAACCGCAGAATCACGGGAAGATACCATAACACCTTCGCAGGAGGACCTTTGGTGACTATATCACAACTAGAATCACCATCCTTCACATTGTAGCATGATACCCCACACCTGGGGCACTCGTGCATCTCTTCAAACTCTTTCTTGTACAATATGCAATCATTGGGGCAAGCGTGTATTTTCTTATACTCCATACCCATCGGACACAATATCTTCTTTGCCTCATAGTTTCGAGATGGCAATGTGTTTCCTTCTGGAAGCATGTCTTTCAACAACTCAAGCAATTCGGTAAAGCTTTTATCGCTCCGCCCATTTCTCACCTTCACATCGAACAATCTTAACACCATTGACAACCGTGTGAAATTAGTGCACCCCGGATACAAAGCCACTTCCGCATCACTGGACAAAGTATCATACACATGTGCACGCCGAAAAGACTCTTGTCCAACATCACGGATCATGTCGTCTAGTCCATCGTCCATTTCCACGTCATCAACTTCCTCTCTATCCGATACCCTCGGTCTGTCTAACGATTCATCATGACATATCCATGTTGTATAACTCTTGCAAATCCCCTCACAAATAAGATGATCACGTATCTCCTCAGCTTCTAGTCGTCTCTCATTCAAATAGTTAACACAAGGACAATAAAACCTTCCGTTACCACTATCAGTAGCATTTGTTTGTGGAAACTGTAGAAAATCTTCCACTCCATTCTCATACTCATCACTTGTCCGTCTAGCATTCATCCAACCGCGATCCATGACTAAACCAATAACTTCGTACTTAGTCCAACATATTCATCAACGACTTCTTGTGACAGGGTATGGCCCTATCCCATTCGAGAAGAAACTTTTTTAACATTCGGTTAACAGTTAGTCCTTAACTCTCATGCTCATACTCAACAAAATTTCGGCAGCATTTCCCTTCGGTCTCCGACTTACACGACTTGAACGCGATGACATCCACCACGATACATGTTAAGCACGTACACGTGTGCTCATTAGTATTGCATCTCAAACGGGAAACTAAGGCTTTACTAATTAATTAACATTAAGAAAAATAATAAAACACTCCAATCCCCAAGTACAATGCAAATAAAAACCAAACGAGAAAAATGGAGAGGAGAAAGCTTACCGGGTGTGGGAAGAACACTCAGCCGGAAACCGTAATGAATAATGATATTCTGCTCGGAACTTGTACTGTAATATATAGTTTCAATAACAGCAAGTGTACCTATAAGAAATAGTTTCAATAACAATTATGTAGCTTGATCAGTATAGAAGCATAAATACAGAAGAACTGTGATGACAGAGATAAAGCACTGATGAGTGTGATTTCACCTCATATTTCATTGACATTTTGCATGCATTTTCATATAGTTTAGGCATTTCTAATTTTATTTTGGTTAGTTTTTACCATGGAACGGGTAAAGCGGTTTTGTGGTGGTGTTGTGCAGGAATTAAGGATTAAAATGCTCAAGATTAACCATGATGGAGCTTGCATGAAGATGGGGCTTGAAAAGTGAAGAAAATGAGCCAAACAGAGCCCATCACGGCCTAGCCGTGACAGCCATCACGGCCATGATCGAGTAGAGCTAAAAAGAAAGAATGGAAAAGTCAGAACTGGCCACGGTCAGCCCGTGATGTCCATCACGACCGTGACATGCCAACTGAACCAGACCCTCATAGGCAGAACTGATCACGGCCTAGCCGTGATGGTGGTCACGGCCGTGACAGACCAACCAGTGAATCAACCTCCAAGACAGAATCCGTCACAGCCTGACCGTGATGGCCATCACGGCCGTGACGCGCAATAAATGGCCTGTTTTGGATAGCAAACAGAAAGATACACCTCTCCACCCACCAGAGTTATCTGTTTAATTTGAAAGCTAGGTAAACGAAGCCTTGCCATTATCAAAACTTTTCTCTGTTACAACACTACTCAATGTAAGACACTATAGCATAAGCATTTTGAACTTTTCTTTAAAAACAAAAATAATGGTGGAACCTATCTCACCCAAATCCTCACATTCAGCTGGGTACAAAACAAACTCAAGCTTATATGAACTATGATTGCAAACAGTGACATCAACTACAGCCTTTTATGCCATATATGAGATTCACTTCACCTTATCCATGTCATCATGACTGCTACCTTGCCATAATGGTCTCCTACGCCCCCAACACCACAAGACGAAAAACACCCCCTTTATTCTCATTTTACCATAAACAAACAAAAATGACCTTCTTATAGAATATCTGGCAATCAAATGTTGAATCATGCATGTATAGAAAATGAGAGTGGCCAATGGTTTAGGGGCTAACCGTTCTAGAAGGGCAGAAAGGAACAAGCTTGGGCGTCGAGAAGGACGGAAACGAAGGAGAAGGATGCAAACGACACGCAAACGACGGGGAGGAGATGGCGCACACAAACGGCGGAGATGGGCAGCCGAACAAGCTTGGGGTGGCGGAGGGTTTAGCTTAGGAAGGAATGGCATCAAAGAGAATGAAATAGAACAAAATAAAGGGCGCGATCGATGGAGGGAATGAAAATAGGTCAAAATAGGGACTCCATTACACATCGGTTTTCCTTTAACCGATGTGGTTATTGTATATTACACATCGGTTCTAAAGAAACTGATGTAGCAACTCCAAAAATTTTTTAAATTTGATTTTTTGTTTTAATTTTTAACATCCGTTATCTGAAAACCGATGTGGTTAATTTATATTACACATCGGTTCAACAGGAACCGATGTAGAAAGATAAAATTTTAAATTCTATTTTTTTTAAAATTTTATACATCGGTTATCACAAAACCGATGTGGTTAATCTATATATTACACATCGGTTAAAAAGGAACCGATGTCAAAAGATAAAAATTTACAATTTAAATTTTTTTTGTTTTAATTTTAAACATCGGTTAAAATATAACCGATGTGGAAAATATTTACACATCGGTTAACTTTTAAACCGATGTGGAGTCCTTTGCTTTTAATTTCAAAAATGTCACCGCCTCGTTTTACACAATGATCGATTTTTGGGATACCGATGTAGAATCTCCGATGTTAAATGCATATTTTATACTAGCGAATTATAGTTTTTTATGAAAAAGAAAAAGGAGTAATCGATTAATTAATTTCTTTGTTGCTACGAGTTAAAAGTGGTTCCCTTTTTAGAGAGGGAGTGGAGTCGGGTCATACACAGACAGGATTTGATGCTGTGAAAAGTTAATGGCGTTGTCGACAAACATTATGAGGATTGAGAGGTACCGAAAACGCAATTCGACTTTCGATACACTTTAACGGGGGGGACTTGACTATAGGAGAGTCAGAAGGGCTTGGCTGATGGACTAGTTAGAGTTTTTAGACGAAAGTTCAACATGCTTTTAGATTGCTTGGACGCAATTCCAAACACGTACCACATGGCGATGGAGAAAGATGACGTGGAAATATCATGTCAAGTCAGTTGTCAACCACCAAGTATTAACTCAATGTTAGTTTTAATAATTGGGAAAACGAGGCAATAGATAACGATAAAATAGTATTATTATTTCGAATTTCCTATTTTGTGCTTATGGGCACACATTTAATTATCCAAAAAAGAAAAAAAAATTTGAAAAAAATGTTTTGAGTTTAATGATATATATTTAATAAGGGTTTTTTATATCATGTACGACCTTGCATTGGTTAAGGAATCCAAAGTATCAACTGTTTATTAAAAAATTAAGTATTTTATTTTTGAAAGTATAAAATATACAAATTCTCGTATGACTTTATTCTTTCGGGTTCCTTAACATATACAAGATTGCACAAATAGAAAAACTCATTTAATAAATGTGATTAAATTACAAAAAAGATTATATTCTTGGGAGAAAAAATTTGGTTGATAACCAATGCGTAATCAATTTATTACATGCTATTCATGCGAACATAGCATCTTTGTTACTATAAATGTTCGTTGTAGTTTATGTTTTGTCTAGAGAATAAAATAAGATGAGTCTCCTCACATTAGACTTTTACTAAAAAAAAGTAAATAATTTGTTGTAAAGTTTTTATTGAGTATGTATAAGTTTAATTTTAAGAATCTATAGGAACAGAATTTGTTATGGAATAAAATTTCGATATTACTACGCGTTTTTACATAAGTCGAAAAAGTCTTCGACCCTTAGAGGTCAACTCATCTTTTATACCAATCTCTTTAACTGAAAAGAGTTCTTAGTCAGAAACATAACAGACGAGTCATTAGTTTTTTCTGGTCATTAATGAAGGAGGAGGAAAGCATGGTTCCGACACTGGGTCTTAAAGGATTAGTTACAAAGAAGGCCTGTATATAGAAAAGACTAGTGACAGAGGAGAGAATAAGCAATTTTCGTACATTGAATACAAGTCTCGAGAGCTAACTAAGTTTACTCGGGAGGCTGGATCGTTGTACACACACTACGCTAAAAAGAATGATGGTATTTTTGTGATATTGAAGAAGCAAAAAATTGTTTTACATATTTGTTGAAATAATTGTAGATAAAAATTAAAAGATGTGGGTGAGAGATCATTATGAGAAGCCAATGCGGTCAGCATAAGTAATTAAGGATGAGTAGTTGAACTTTCACCTTTGTCGGGGGGAGGGTTTTGAATTCTCCTAACGTCACTGAAAATCTCTTAGTGTGCAACCCTTTCTCAAGGAAATCCCTTAGCGCCTATGGGCTACTTATATAGATGTAATTGGGTGAGACTGCACGCGGTTTGGACCTATGTAATAATCCTATGGAGTGAGCCTTTGCTAACAACCTCAACATGCTATTGGCGCCCTGTATGATAACCTTGGGAGTGCCTTCCCTAACTGTTATTTTCTTCATGAAAAAAAAAATTACTACGAGAAGATAAACCACATAGCTGTAAGCTAGCTTATGGCTAATAAGCTAATCTGTAGTCGAAAGGTTATAGCTTATATCTGAAAAACTAGCTGATTGGATTTGAAGTGTTTGATAAAATTAGTGGGTGAACTGGTTTTTAAATGTAAAATAACATAAAATGACATATTTATGATATGCATGGTAAAGTGAGAATTTTATTAAATTAACAAGGGTAAAAATTAATAAGTTATAAGTTAAATAAAATAGTTTATGAAGAAAATTTATAAGTTAATGAGATAGAGTTGTTTATCAATCATCTCCAATTTTAGTCAAATAAACTTATAAATTAGCTATAAGTTATGGTAGTTTATTGGAGTTGTATAACATCTATAAATATTATAAAGCAAAAACCTTGGATGGAAAGTTATGCCATGTGTCATTTTGAGAGCCATTCTAAAATTAAAAATTCTTTTGATATTTTGCAAGATATTCCTCTTTTAGAAATTATTTATATAATTCATAAAATTATCAAGCATTTCTTCTTCCACTTGCTTTATATTATCTCTCAACATTTAATACTATATATGTTTCCAAAGCAATTAAAATATTTCAAGATAAATCATTTTCCAATGTAATTTATTTAAATCATAATTTCAATTCATTTCCAATCATCTAAATTTATTTCTACATCTGATTCATACAATTTTTTTTAAAAATAAAAAAATATCACTTTTAATAATTACAGGTTATATATATATATATATATATATATATATATATATATATATATATATATATATATATATATATAAATAAAGATAAAGATAATGATAAAAGCTATATTTTTTTATATAAAATATATACTATTAATGTTATATACGTATATGTTTTATAAATACTATTATTGGAAAATATCATTTTTTTTATAATTTTGGATCACACACACACACACACACACACACACACACACACACACACACACACACACACATATATATATATATATATATATATATATATATATATATATTATTAAAGCTATATATTTTTTATACAAAATTATACAATATATAGCTTAGACATACAATTCACTTGATTATATATTTATAATAAAATTTAAATTCTTTTGACAATTGGAAAAAACATTTATCTTTTAGAAAGTATATATATATATATATATATATATATATATATATATATATATATATAATTAAAAATTAAAATTATCAAATATTTCTCATCCCACTTATATTGGTATTGAAGATAATCAATCATTTTCAATGTAATTCAATTATTTGAAGTAACTAAAAATTAATTGTTGTACACCATGAATTGTGATAAATAAAGAGTCATAAATTATATATGTTTTCAAAGAAAATAAATAATTTCAAGATGATGAATAATTTTCCTATGTAATTTACTTAAATCTTTGAGTTATTTCTCTTATATTCCCGATTCAAGTTTACTCTTTATCCAACCTAATAGAGGCACTATGAAAATGTAGACAATGAAATGAAAATATAAAATTAAAGCATCTCCTAAGAAGGTTTGTTTATCTAAAGTTTTTTTTTTCTATTTTTCACTCATGACTAAAACGATTAATTTATTAGTGACATTTCTCCATCAAAAGATAAATGGACGATCAATGTAGAGTGATACGACTTTGGAAAAAATCAATTTTTTTGCAACATCAATTTTTTGTAACATCCTGAAATTCTAACATAATTGATTTAAAAAAAATTAACAATAATATTATTATTAAGTTATTAAAAATTATAGTTCAAATAAAATATAAATAAGAGATTTAGTGTAAAGAATTAATAGTATAAGGATTTATTGAAATTTATTAACTAATGCAAAATTATATATATATAAATAATAATAATAATAATAACAAAAATAAAACCCTGAAATGCGCACAGCATATATATATATATATATATATATATATATATATATATATATATATATATATATATACTCTAGCTGCTATATGAAAAAAAAAAAAAAGAGAACGCCGCATAGTGCAATTGGCACGCCGCCCATAGTGAGTTTAGGAAGGGAGATGCTCCTGAGAAGCGTTTCTTTTCTTTGGTAGTGCAATCGTGACACTGAAGGGAAGAAGTTTTTTTTACAGAAACATTAGTTTTATCATACAAAATTTTTAGAGCACTTTGGAGGCCTTCGAGAGGTGGGTAACAATACTTTTTGCGAACACTTTCCATGGTATAATTGTTTGTTTGTGTGCAGAAAGGATTACCTTATAGTTTTTTTTGGAATTTGAATTGAATATATGATTGATATTTGTACTAGTTGAATGCTATGCTTGATGACATATGTTATGTCTTGATGTTCGTGGTTGTCATAGTATAGTTATAAAATTACTTGGTGACATGATATGAGTCTATTTGGTATGCATGATAAGATTAAATATTTAATTTATGGTAAATGAGTTGTTACATGTATGAGACATGAAATTCATGACTTATGATGAGTTGTATGATGTTTGCCGCAATACCACCTATGATAGGGGTATCGAAGAGTAATACCACCTTAATGGGGTATCGAAAGTAATATCGCCATGTGATTGGGATGTCGAAAATGAGTAATACTACCTAAAAAGAGGTATCGAAAGCAACACCGCCATATATTGGGGTGTTGAAAAGGGAGAAATACCGCCATGTGCACATGGGAGGTATCGAAATGGAAACGTCCCCGACAGGAGGGTGACATCGAAACACTCCTCATAAGTAGGAGTGGGCAATGGGACGCCATTGTCATGTGATGTGTGAATTTATGGCATGCCGGCAAGAGACCAAGTTAATTAGGAGGTCTTCGGGCCATTTGGATTAAAACAGAATTTACTTGGTATGTGGAATGTGATGCATTGAGATAAGTTGTTGTTACGTTATATGTTAAATTGAGTTGATGAGATTATTGTTGTTAGTAAAAGTATTTTCTTTTATATATATTATTTTGGAAATTAGCGGGTGCCATGGACAGTTTTTCCGGTTACCGCGCCGGTTGAGAACAATACTATTTTCGAAAACATTTTATAAAACGGTATCGTTGATCACTGGGATTTTATATCTCATTATAAGTGTTGTTTTCAGAGACCGAGGACATCGACGTTGAGGACCCAGAGATCTGAGGAGTCATCTTTTTATCACCTAGTTGGTTAATAATGTAGTATGGTTGAGGGTGCTGATGATGTTCTTAGTTTACGTATTATTTTTCTCGGATTGTAATTAGACGCCCGGTTTTGAGGCTTTTGGTTTTTATTTATTGTTCGAACGTATGGATTTATATTTATATTCATTACATGGATACTTTATTACTATATTATTTAATATGAGGTATTTTCAGACTTTAAATATTTTTTTTAATTTTTCTTTATGAGATATATGTTTTAATTAAATGTTTTTAAAGAATTTTTATTGATTTTATCTTGGGATTACTAATGTAACAAATGGTGTTACATCTATGGTATCAGAGTAGTTCGATTCTAAATCGAACTGTGGTAGTGGGGCTTTTTCAAAAACAAAACTTGGGCACATAGGATACTTGTTAGAGTTATAATTCTTCATTCTATTCTTTTGGATATTGGACTTGATCAACCCACTGTTTGATTGGTGGTATGCAGATTATGGCAGTGAACAGGCGAGGGAGAAATGATGCACTTGCAGCGACTTTGACTCGAATGGCCAGAGTTATGCAAGAGCAGACGGAAACCCTCCGTCAGATGAGGGATAAGGGGGACGTGCTTAACGTGGTACCGGTTGCAGCTCCAGATCCACGATGACGAGGGTCTGTCGGTTCGGGAATAATAATCCGCTAGCTTTTCGAGGACCACCGATCCTATTGAGGCAAGAGGAATGGTTACTGAAATTAGAGAAGATCTTAGGGCCATGGGGTGCTCGATGCTCGAAGGTGGATTTTGCCACCTATATGTTAGAGTCGGATGCAAAGCATTTGGTGAACCGTGCCGGGGCGGGTTGCTTGCCTCAGGTGCCCCTATCATGTGGGACAGATTCAAGGAGGTATTTCTGGAGAAGTACTTTCCGCACAGTGTCCGGATACAGAAAGAGATGGAGTTTCTACATCTTCGTCAGGGGAGTATGACGGTAGCGGAATATGTGGCCAAGTTTGAGAGGCTTACAAGGTTCTCTACACAGGTGAGGGATAATCCTGATGGTCCGTGGAAAACAATTAAGTTTGAGCAGGGTTTGAAGCCAGAGCTGCTGAGTCTTATTGGGCTCCTAGAGATTCGAGACTACCCCACTTTAGTGAACAAGTGTAGGGTGGCGAAGCAGAATATGCAAGTTGTGCTGGCCGAGAGGTTGAAGGAGAAGAGCTTCAGTGACGGCAAGATGTTCCATGGGAAAGGGGGTAATTTCCAGAAGAGCCTACGACCTGTGCCTACAATCACGAAGGGTAAAGTGTGGGTGGCAGCATGGAGATTGTGTGTGCCCCGCAGCACAAACCACTTGCCATAAATGCGGGAAGATGGGACACTTTGCTAGGATGTGCAAGTCAGGAGGACAATCTCAAACCAGATCATTGAACCATGGAAGGGTCTTTACCATCCAAGGAGAGGAGGTGAAGGAGTCCGACGGCTTGATCCAAGGTAAGGGCTTTATTAAAGGTCATGATGTTATCATATTGTTCGATTCGGGAGCAACACATTCATTCATTTCATTTAAATGTGCTCAATTCTTATAGTTACCTGTTACTAAACTATCATATGATTTTTGTGTTTCTACTACTGCTAAAGATAGATTGATTACTTCTTTTGTCTGCCTGCAATGTCCTTTATTGTGTTAAGACCTGACTTATATTGTTGATCTGATATGTTTACCTATGTCTAGTCTGGATATTATTTTGGGCATGGACTGGTTGTCTCGTCATAATGCTATTATTGATTGTGCTAGTCGAACTATTTCTTTCATTCCACAGTCCATGTCTGTTAACTCTCATGGGACAGAACATCTTATCTCTGCTGCCTCATGTCGTAAGTGCTTAGTTGAGGGAGCTCAGGGATATATACTTCTCTTTTCTGCTAAGATAGAGGCTGAAAGTGATATAACGACGTTGCCTATTGTGTGTGAGTTCCCAGATGTGTTTCTTACGGATGTCTCTAATTTACCTCCAGATAGAGAGATTGAGTTTACTATAGATCTAGTACCAGGGAGTGGACCTGTATCAGTAGCACCCTATAGGATGGCACCTCTAGAGTTGAGCGAGCTCAAGAAACAGATAGAGGATATGTTACAAAATGGGTTTATTAGGCCTAGTGTGTCACCTTGGGGAGCATCAGTGCTTTTAGTGAAGAAAAAAAGATGGGAGTATGAGGTTGTGTGTTGATTATAGGCAACTGAATAAGGTAACTATCAAGAACAAATATCCCTTGCCTAGGATAGATGACCTCTTAGATCAGTTAAGGGGAGCGTCGGTGTTTTCCAAAATAGATCTAAGATCGGGATACCATCAAATTAGAGTTAGAAGCGGGGACATCCCTAAGACAGCCTTCAGGACAAGGTATGGGCACTATGAGTATGTAGTGATGCCCTTTGGTGTGACCAACGCCTCAGCCGTTTTCATGGACTACATGAATCGGATCTTTAGGACCTTTTTGGACAGCTTTGTGGTGGTGTTCATAGATGATATTTTAATATACTCTAGGACACCAGAAGAACATAGAGAACAGTTAAGGTTGGTGTTGCAGATCTTGAGGGACGATCATCTTTATGCCAAACCGGAGAAGTGTGAGTTTTGGCTAGATGAGGTAAAGTTCTTAGGACACACAATCTCAAAGGATGGTGTGGCGGTTGATTCCTCTAAAATTGACGCGGTGTTGGGATGGGAACGACCTAAGACAGTAACCGAAGTAAGAAGTTTCTTAGGCTTAGCTGGTTACTATAGGAAGTTCATAGATGGGTTCTCTAGATTAGCCTTACCTTTGACCCAGTTGACTAGGAAAGGGAAACCATTTGTGTGGGACCGGGAGTGTGAGGACGGGTTCCAAGAGCTTAAGAGGAGATTGGTGTCATCACCAGTCTTAACTATACCGGATCCCTTAGTGAGTTTTGTGGTATACTGCGATGCATCTAAGAATGGCTTGGGATGTGTCTTGATGCAGGAGAGCAAGGTAGTAGCATATGCCTCTAGGTAGCTTAGGCCACATGAGGGGAATTATCCTACCCATGACCTGGAGCTAGCAGCTGTGGTTTTTGCCCTTAAGATTTGGAGGCATTACCTTTATGGGGCAAAGTTTGAAGTTTTTAGTGACCATAAAAGCCTTAAATATCTGTTCGACTAGAAGGAGTTGAACATGAGACAACAAAGGTGGATAGAGTTCCTTAAGGACTATGACTTCGAGTTGAAGTACCATCCGGGAAAAGCCAATGTGGTGGCAGATGCTTTGAGTAAGAAGTCCCTACACGTGTCAAGCTTGATGGTGCAAGAGCTGAACGTCATGGAAGAGTTTAGGGACATGAATCTGGAGGTGTTGGATGTGTCCTTAAATGTCTTAAGCTTGAAGTTGAATAGGTTGGAAATTAATAGTGACCTTAGAGATGAGGTTAGGTGGGAACAACCTTTAGACTAGGAGTTGCAGTCTCGGTTGGGACAAGAGGGTTATGAGTTGTCTGTTGATGGGCTAGTGAAGTTTAAGAATATGATCGTTGTTCATAAGGAGGGGATCCTTAGAGAGAAGATATTAGAGGAAGCTTATAAGGGAAAGTTTACCATACATCCTGGAATAACTAAGATGTACCAAGACCTTAAGAGGATGTATTGGTGACTAGGAATGAAAAAGGATGTGGCTAGCTTCGTAGCTAGGTGTTTAGTGTGCCAAAAGGTTAAGATAGAACATCAGAAGCCTTTGGGGTTGTTGCAGTCCTTGGAGATTCCAGAATGGAAGTGGGAGAGAATTTTTATGGACTTTGTGATGGGGTTACCTAAGACGTGTTTGGGCTTAGACGCCATTTGGGTGATAGTGGATAGGTTGACCAAGTCTGCCCACTTCTTGCCAATTAAGGCAACCTATAGCTTAGACAAGTTGGCATACCTCTATATCAAGGAAATAGTCAAGCTTCGTGGGATACCCACATCCATAGTGTCGAATAGAGACCCGAGGTTTGTCTCTAGATTTTGGAGAGCTTTTCAGCAAGCCTTTGGGACTAAGCTGAACCTTAGCACGACCTATCATCCCCAAACGGATGGTCATTCAAAGCGGACCATTCAGACCCTTGAGGACATGCTTAGAGCGTGTGTCTTGGATGAAGGAGGGAGTTGGGATAGGTTCCTACCTCTCATTGAGTTTATGTATAACAATAGTTATCACGCTAGTATAGGCATGGCACCCTATGAGGCCCTATATGGGAGAAAGTGTAGGTCCCCTTTATGTTGGTGTGAGGTAGGTGAGAAAACCTTGATTGGACCTGAATTAGTCCAGGAAACCTCTGAGGGAATCAAGATGATTAGGGAGAGGATGCGCATGGCGCAAAGTAGACAAAAGAGCTACGCTGACAAAAGGAGAAAGCCTCTAGAATGACAGGGAAGTGAGCATGTATTTTTTAGAGTCACTCCTAAGACGGGAGTAGGGAGGTCGATGAAAGTCCGCAAGCTAAATCCTCGTTTCATGGGACCTTTCCAAATCCTTAAGAGAGTCGGGCCTGTTGCTTATCAATTGTCTCTTCCGCCACAGTTGGCAAACCTTCATGATGTTTTCCATGTGTCACAACTCAAAAAATATGTGCCTGATGAATCTCACGTGATAGCTCCTGAGTCTGTACAATTGAAGGATAATTTGATCTATAAGCCAAAGCCTAGTCAAATCATGGACAATAGCACTAAGACTACGAGGAACAAGACAATTCCATTGGTGAAAGTGTTATGGGAAGGATTGACTCCTGAGGAAGCCACTTGGGAGATGGAGGAGGACATCGTTCGTCAATACCCAGATTTTATTATCTAAGGTATGGTAACCTTATAGTTTTGAATATAACATATGTTACAATAGGTGCGTGTGTATGAGATAAATTTCGGGGACGAAATTCTTTAAGGAGGGGAGAAAATGTAACATCCTGAAATTCTAACATAATTAATTTGAAAAATAATAATAATAACATTAAGTTATTAAAAAGTATAGTGCAAATAAAATATAAAAAAGAGATTTAGTGTAAAGAATTGATAGTATAAGGATTTATTGAAATTTATTAACTATTATAAAGAATGTAAAATTATATATATATTCTATCGGCCGAGAAGGTAAGGCCGAGGACTCGTCTATATTTTGGATTGACCGAGCTTACCCCGGCTATGGGCCTTAGCCCAAACTCCTCCAAGACCGAGGACATATCAGCACACCGAGCCAGCCGAGGATAAGTACTCGGACTCGCCCCGCCAGGGAAGTACATCCCGGTCCCTCGCGGATCAGTCATAAATGACTGATCCGAATATCACTCCGCATAATCAGGGACCTGATCCTAATATCTCTCTGTATATCTCGGAACTTGATCCTAATATCTCTCCGTATATCTCAGAGCTTGATTCTGAAAGATCTCTATAAATAGGGGGCTTACCCCCTCATTCAGAACTACGTTTGCTTTGATTCCCATTTGGATACGTAGGAGCAGAATTCACATTCTGTCAAGCACACTCCAAAACACTCCCACTAAGCTGTCTTCGGCCGAGTATCTCTCATCCGAGGTATTTGGACGGAACATTTGGCGCCGTCTGTGGGAATCTAAGCAATCCCATACCACAAATCGTGATGAGAACAAGGAGCGGAAACTGCAGGAGAGAGGAGCCAGAAAATGCTAACAACGGAGATAATGGGGAACGGTCCATAAACCCGGCTATGACGACCGACAACCCCCTTATCCAGGAACTTCTTGCACAGATTGCCACGCTAAGAAGGGAGAATGAGGAGATTAGGCGGCGAATGCAACAGCCGTCGCGAACAGGGGGAAGCGAGAAGAGGAAAGGTCCGTCTCGTCTCCTCCCCGAGAGAGCGTCGGACACTTGAGAATGAGGGGCCGAAACTCGCACGAGAGAAGGAGGCCCACAACTTCGGGCTTCTCATCATATGGACCGAGTAGATGAGGAAGAATTTCCTAGGCAGGCCCCGAAACTGTCATCATGGGCAAATAGACTTAATGAAAGGGCCAACGTGCGGAAGCCGAGATATCCCTTCACAAACGCTATCATGGAGGTTCCCCTACCAGCCAATATGATGGCACCTCAGACCCCGAGCGCCACTTGGACGCTTTCACCACTCAGATGTACCTCTTTACCGATGACGATGCTGTCATGTGTAAAGTCTTTCCGACTACTCTGAAGGATGCTGCGTTGACCTGGTATACCCGATTCCGCCGCGTCGATTGATTCCTTCGACACATTCATGGCTAAGTTCAATGCTCAGTTTGCCACCAGTCGGGCTCACCAAAAAACCTCGGCCTCATTGGTAAACTTTAGGCAAGAAAAGAATGAGTCCCTGCGTGATTTCATGGCCAGATTCAGCAAGGAGACAGTCCTCATCCGGAATCTCAGTGCTGATGTTGCACTACACACCATCTTGACCGGGTTAAGGCCTGGCCCTTTCACCAGACACTTGGCTCGGAAGCCACCAACCAATATGGATGAGTTGAGGAGAAAAGCTGCGGGATTCATCAATATGGAGGAAGTTGAGGAGTCGAAGAAAAGGGAGAGAACTGATGATGCTGACAGACGAGAAGGAAGAGAGAAGAGGAGGGTCAGAGGTGATAAACCGAAATTCAAAGGCCCGTCCGAGCATTTCCAGAGGGGACCGAAGTATGAGCATTATACTCACCTCAACACAAACCGAGCTCGGGTGTTTGAAGAAGCATACAATGCGGAACTTTTGCAGCTCCCTAATCGTGGCCACACCCCCCAGAATGATGACCGACAGAAACATTGTCGGTATCATCGTAATTTTGGCCATACCACCGAGGAGTGCTGGGTCCTACGAGACAAGATTGAAGAGTTGGTGCAAGCTGGCCACCTCAATAATTTTGTTCGGAGAAACCACAACAACGGTGAGAGACATGGCAGAAGCAGAAGGAGAGAAGGTGACCAAAGCCCAAGGAGGGGTGGCAGTCAACGAAATAATGAAAGAACAGAAACCAGAGAGGGCTAGGATGAAAGACGAGAGGAGGATAATGTGATCCGAGGCGTGATAAACACCATTTCAGGTGGATTCGCAGGGGGAGGCATAACAAGTTCAGCTAGGAGAAAGCACATGCGCGCTATTCGGGCTGTCAACTCGGTATCCGGCAAACCCCCGAGAAATTCCCCACCCATTATCTTTTCTGATGAAGACTTTGTAGGGGTGGATCCTAATCAAGATGACCCCATGGTAATTATCGTGCAGTTGGCTAATTTCTCGGTCAAAAGAACCCTTGTTGACCAGGGGAGCTCGGCAGATATTTTATATTACTCAACATTTCAGAAGCTCGGTATCCCAGAGAAATCTATTCAACCGTACGACAGTAAGCTCGTCGGCTTCGCAGGGGAACAAGTTGATACACGGGGATACATTGACCTCCTGACTACTTTTGGGGATGGCAGAGCATCCAAGACTATCATGGTCAGGTATGTGTTAGTCAATGCTGTTACATCATACAATGTCCTGATCGGAAGATCGTCTTTGAACGAGCTAGGAGCTGTGGTCTCTACTCCCCACCTCACGATGAAATTCCCTTCCAACTCGGGGGACATAGTCGCTGTCCGGGCGGATCAGAAGATGGCCAGACAGTGCTATGCTGATAGTTTGCGTGTGAGCAAACTTAAACCCACACCAGCAGAGACCCTAGACAGGGGGAAAGACAAGTCGGTGAATTCCGTTAACTCCGTCGAACTGGATCCGAGGATGGACATGCAGGAACAACGTCCACAACCTATTGAGGAGTTAGAAAAGTTCCAGCTTGGTTCACAGCCTGATCAGTGCACTAAACTCGGCGGTCACCTTGAGCCGACTTTGAAAGAGGAAATAAAGCAAGCGCTACGCAGCAATGCCGATTTGTTCGCCTGGACCACATCTGATATGCCGGGAATTGATCCCGACTTCTTATGCCATAAACTGGCAATTTGTCCCGAGGTGGCCCAGAGGAAAATGAGACTTGGAGAAAAAAGGAGAAAAGTTGTGGAAGAGGAAACAGCGAAGTTGGTCAAGGCCAATTTTATCCAAGAAGTAGAGTACACTACCTGGCTGGCCAACGTTGTTCTGGTCAAAAAATCAAACGGCAAGTGGCGCATGTGCACCGATTACACAGATTTTAATAAAGCTTGCCCAAAGGACTCCTATCCTTTGCCGAGCATTGACAGACTGGTGGATGGAGCTTCCAGATACAGAATTATGAGTTTCTTAGACGCATACTCGGGGTACAATCAGATCCGAATGTACCCCCCAGATGAGGAGAAGACAGCTTTCATTACCGAGGGCTCGAATTACTGTTACCGGGTGATGCCGTTTGGACTGAAAAATGATGGAGCTACATACCAAAGGCTCATGGACCGGGTATTTGAAAAACAAATCGGCAGAACTATGGAAGTTTATGTGGATGACATGGTGGTGAAATCCGATGACCCCAGCCACCACCCAAAATATCTGGAGGAAATTTTTCAGCAGTTGAGGAAGTACAACATGAGATTGAATCCGGAGAAGTGTGTTTTCGGTGTCCAGGGTGGAAAATTTCTCGGCTTCATGCTGACGCACCGGGGAATCGAGGCCAATCCTGATAAATGTCGGGCCGTGATTGAGATGAGAAGCCCACAAAACGTTAAAGAAGTGCAAAGACTTGCAGGACGACTCGCATCATTATCTCGGTTCCTGCCCAAATCTACAGAGAAAGCTCGGCCTTTCTTTAGATTACTAAAGAAGCCCCAAACCTTCGCATGGACCGAGGAATGCGAGAAGGCCTTCGTCGATTTCAAGGCCTTTTTGTCTTCACCGCCAATATTAACTCGACCCATCCCAGGGAAAGAGTTGTACTTATATCTGTCCGCCTCCGAGAATGCCATCAGCGCAGTCGTTGTACGGGAAATAGAGAAAGTTCAAATGCCGGTGTACTTCATCAGCAGGGTACTTCATGATGCCGAAACTCGGTATCAAGTCATTGAAAAGCTGGTTTTGGCCCTGGTAACCGCAGCTTGGCGATTGCGCCTGTACTTCCAAAGTCACCAGGTGATTATCAAGACTGATCACCCGATTAAGCAGATCCTCAAAAAGCCCGAATTGGCAGGACGTATGATTGCGTGGTCGGTAGAGTTATCCGAGTTCGGCCTAAGATATGAGTTTAGAGGCCCGCTGAAAGCTCAATGTCTCTCTGACTTTATAGCTGAGCTCCACCCGCAGTCGATATCCGAGGACGTATGGTGGACTTTGTATGTGGATGGGTCCTCGAATGTCAGGGGCAGTGGAGCAGGGATGATTCTGGAAGGCCCGGGAGATCTGATCCTGGAGCAATCGCTGAAGTTTGAGTTCAAGACCTCAAATAATCGAGCCGAATATGAAGCTTTGATTGCAGGATTGATGCTGGCAAAGGAAATGGGGGCGAAGGCTGTTAGATGCCGGAGTGATTCATAGCTAGTCACTGGGCAAATATCTGGAGGGTATCAAACGAAAGATCCTCAGCTCACCAAGTATTTATGCAAGGTCAACCAGTTAATTTCCTACTTCGAGAAATTTGCTATTGAGCACATTCCCCGAGAAGAAAACACTCGGGCCGACCTGCTGTCCAAATTAGCCAGTACAAAGAAGCCGGGTCACCATAGAACAGTTATTCAAGAAACCATAAATGAA
The DNA here is from genome assembly GCA_030762895.1 of Sophora flavescens. Classification (NCBI taxonomy): domain Eukaryota; kingdom Viridiplantae; phylum Streptophyta; class Magnoliopsida; order Fabales; family Fabaceae; genus Sophora; species Sophora flavescens. Next base: position 77,892,016 of record CM061068.1, read on the forward strand.
CCGAGTGTCATGACTGGGGAAGTGATGGCCAGCGAGCTGGTTGACCGAGAGTGGATGACATCCATATGGGAATACTTATCCTCAGAAACTCTGCCCTCGGATCATGCCGAAGCCAGAAAAATCAGGCTCAAGGCTCACTTTGTTATCATCTCCGGAGAGTTGTATAAACGGGGATTCTCGGTACCGTTTCTAAAATGTCTGACGAAGGCACAATCCAAGTACGTCATGGAAGAAGTTCACCGAGGAATCGGTGGTTTTCACTGTGGGGGCAGATCAATGGCCTCCAAGGTAGTCCGAGCAGGGTACTATTGGCCTACCATCCGAGCTGATTGCATGGAGTGGACGAAGCAGTGTGATGAGTGCCAAAGATTTTCCAACATAAATCGTACCCCTCCTGAAGGACTTCACACATTAAACTCGCCTTGGCCGTTTGCTATGTGGGGAATGGATATACTAGGGCCGTTCCCTGTAGCTAAAGGTCAAGTCAAATTCCTGCTAGTAGCAGTGGACTACTTCACAAAATGGATTGAAGCGGAGCCTTTGGCGAAGATTACTGCCGAGAAAGTACAGAAATTTGTATGGAAAAGCCTCATCTGTAGGCACGGAATCCCCTTTGCAATCGTTACAGACAACGGGAGACAGTTCGTAGATAGGACATTGCGGGAATTCTATGACAACCTCGGTGTTAAACACCACCTTACATCGGTTGAACATCCCCAGACTAATGGGCAAGCCGAGGCAGCCAACAAGGTCATTCTCGGAGAACTGAAGAAGAGGGTGGGAAGATCCAAAGGAGCTTGGGCAGAAGAGTTACCAAGTATCCTCTGGGCCTACCACTGCACGCCTCAATATACCACTCAAGAAACACCCTTCAGGCTGACGTATGGAATAGAAGCCATGATCCCAGTGGAGGTTGGTGAACCGTCTTTCCGACGTATGCAACATGAGCCGAATGATAATGAAAGCAATTTAAGGGTCGAACTTGACTTGGTAGAGAAAATCAGGGAGTAGGCCAAAATCAGAGAAGAAGCCTGCAAACAGAGAGCAACTAGGAGGTATAATTCAAGAGTGAAGCCGAGGAGTTTCCTGCGTGGAGACTTGGTATTGAGAATAAAAGGAGAGGCAAGGAAGGATCACACGGAAGGCAAGTTGGCAGCAAATTGGGGAGGGCCATTCCGAGTAGTAGGAAACCTGGGGAACGGGGCATATAGGTTAGAAGAATTGTCAGGGAAGCCTATCCCGAGGACTTGGAATGCTTCTCATTTAAAGTTTTATTACAGTTGATGTATATAGTCGGGTGATGTACTCTTTTTCCTACCTCGGTATTTTGTCCCAAAAAGGGTTTTGACCGGGGAGGTTTTAACGAGGCACACCGCAGACTCCATCCATTAAAAGAATTTATTATGAATATTGTTATGTCTTCCTAATTAGCCGATGTATGTGCTCCACGCGCCAGTCAAATTTCTAAAGGCCAGGTTTGAGCCTGGAGACCGAGTACGAGCCATCAAATTTTTAAAGGCCAAGTTTGAGCCTGGAGGCCGAGTACGAGCCATCAAATTTCTAAAGGCCAAGTTTGAGCCTGGAGGCCGAGTACGAGCCATCAAATTTCTAAAGGCCAAGTTTGAGCCTGGAGACCGAGTGCGAGCCATCAAATTTCTAAAGGTCAAGTTTGAGCCTGAAGGCCGAGTACGAGCCATCAAATTTTTAAAGGCCAAGTTTGAGCCTGGAGGCCGAGTACGAGCCATCAAATTTCTAAAGGCCAAGTTTGAGCCGGGTGGCCGAGTTCGAGCCATCAAATTTTTAAAGGCCAAGTTTGAGCCTGAAGGCCGAATACGAGCCATCAAATTTTTAAAGGCCAAGTTTGAGCCTGGAGGCCGAGTACGAGCCATCAAATTTCTAAAGGCCAAGTTTGAGCCTGGAGGCCGAATGCGAGCCATCAAATTTTTAAAGGCCAAGTTTGAGCCTGCAGGCCGAGTACGAGCCATCAAATTTTTAAAGGCCAAGTTTGAGCCTGGAGGTCGAGTACGAGCCATCAAATTTCTAAAGGCCAAGTTTGAGCCTGGAGGCCGAGTACGAGCCATCAAATTTCTAAAGGCCAAGTTTGAGCCTGGAGGCCGAGTACGAGCCATCAAATTTTTAAAGGCCAAGTTTGAGCCTGAAGGCCGAGTTCGAGCCGATTAAACGTTTTAAGGCCAAGTCTGAGCCTGAAGGCCGAATTCGAGCCGTTTTAGTTATTTAGGCCAAGTTTCAGCCTATTAGCCGAATTCGAGCTGTCAAGTTATTAAGGCCGAGTTCGAGCTGCGAAATTGTGGAAATCGAATACGAATAGCAATTAAAAAAGAACAAAGTTCGGATTTAAAGGCTGAATATGAGCCGTGATTTTATTAAGGAAATCGAGTACAACGTGTAAAACAAAAATAAGGCCAAGTTTGACTCCTGAAAAGTACAAACAGGTGAAGATATTAAGGGAACCAAGCACAGTGCAGAAATCGAAAATAAGGGCCGCTCGGCGGGACAGTGGTTCCCCCAATTAGAGCAGCAGCAAGTCCAATCGGCCCCCAGTCCCCTCAATCGAACGCCATGACTCTCTCTTAAGGGAGGATGTAGTCACTTCCCCCTGAGAAAGCTGGATGATGAGGTGCTCGGCGGGATCCGGGAGTAGACGGCCTCTACCCCTTTCTCCACGCCCGAAGCCTGTTTTTCTCCCAGGTAACATCCTTTTTGTTGGATTAAAGTGTGGAAGGAATTTTGGATCCTATCTCCCAATTATATCCTTTTTGCCAGCTATTGAGCTCAAAAAAGGATGTTAACTGGGAGATAGGAACGTAAACCCCTGGTGACATTGTGGAAGTGTTCGGGGTGAGGGTTACTCGGGTCACACAAGAACGAGCTTGGTAGATCAAAAGGATGAAGAATGAAGAAGGGAAACAAATGAGCAGCCCTATTTATAAGGAGAAAAGGACGGTGAAAGGAGCAATGGTGCGCGGGGAATAAACGTATGGAAAGAACGAATGTTCATTGGAAAATGACACATTGAAAAGCATAAATCTTGGAACTCTGCAAGAAGCAGTAAATGCGTGAGTTTTCCAAAGCATATAATGCGTGAACGCATGCGTAAGGCGTGAAACATGTGTTTCACCACCGTCCATTTTTAACATAGACGGTTGATTACCTCGGTCCTAACCGAGGATTTGCTTAAACGGGCCAAACACAAGAGTATCTCGGCCAAACAAGAGGCTACAAGACAATGGAAAGTCATCAAAACGGTAACAGTTTTCATTAAGTAAAACCAAGTTACAAGGGCACAAGCCCAGTACAAGGGATAAAGAAAAACAAAAAGCTAAGTTACTCGCCCCTATGACTCTCCTCGGCCTCAATGTGACCCTCGGGAGAATCCCCCACCACGTCCACCTCCTCCTCCTCCTCAAGAATGATGGGAACAAGTTCCCCATTCACCACCTCCTTATTTACATCGGCTCCAGAAAGTTCAACGCCAAGGGCTAGAACCTCAACTTGCGCAATGGCCTTGTCAAAACCTTTTCGATGCTCGATGATAATACAGCTGGTGGCCTCTTTTACATCCTCCTGGAGCTCCATCCTAGCCTTGGTCTCGACCTCCAGGGCAGCCTTAAGTTGCTCAATTTCAGCCTGAGCCTTTTTGAGCTTTTCCTCAGCGCGAGCCTTGTCCTCTTCAACCCGAGCTTTGTCTTCCTCAGCCAATTTCGCTCGGGAATCCAGCTCGGAGTTCCGAGTATTAATCTCGGCAAGGGTGGCAGTCAGGCATTCGTTACCGCGGGCCAGCTCCTCACGCTCAGAGGAAATCCGGGTGAGATCCCCCTTCAGCCTCTCAATTGCAGCAAATTCAGATTCCAACTGCTGGGACTTCCTCTCGGTCTTTATTAAGTCTCGGCTACAGAAACGAGCCAAAGCGGCAGCCCGAAGGCAGTAGACCGAGAGGGCCTCCATGCTAGATCGGGCCCCCTGCTGCTTAATTAGCCGGAGATCGGCGGGCTTTAAGAAGTTTGAGTTGAAAGAAGGGAAGGGGTTGAAGTCTTCACCCCAGAGAGATGAAGTCCCTGCCTTTAGAGAAGTATTGTACCATTTCAGCTCGGTGGGGGGGGGAGGTGGTTGTTCTTGCCCCGCGGTTCCTGTTTCCTGGGTAGTCCGGTGTGGGGGACTTGGGCGAGGAAGGGGAGAATCTTCGGTGTCTGTTACAACCTCCACCCTCTTCCTTTTTTGAGGGGCGGATGATGAAGCCCCCTTCGCAGAGGCCTTGGCTGGAGGAGGTCTTTTCTTCTTCTCAGTTGAGGAGGGCCCCTGACCTTCTTTTGCAGCAGCCTTTGCAAGCTTTGAGAAGTCGAATTTCCCCATAATGACTGCAAAAAAAGAGTTGTTAGTACAGCAACACATACAGAAAATATTCAAAAAGCTAAAAAGCCGAGCACTTACTTTTAAGGTCGGTCCTTGGGGTGGAGGAGAAGGGGAGTTTCAGGAGACGTCCGCAAGGGAGAGACCGAGGAAGTTTCTCTAGGGTGTCTATATCCCTTTTCTCCTCGGTAGGAAGGGACTCATATTCGAAACCGACGAATTTGGTGGGAGACGATTGCCAATACAATGGAAATTTAGCACACCCGTTCTCATCAAAAAAGTAAGAACGGTGAGAATCTGAGGGACGAACTCGGAAGAAACCAATCTTAAAGTCCTTGTACGAAGATTTAAACAAACTGATCAACCCTCTTCGGTTCAGACCGTTGAGGGAGATCCACCCGGTTTTCTCGCCAAACCTTGTTTGATAAAAATACAAAAACTTGGGAGTAGTAGGCTCCATCCCGATGTATGCACACAAAACTTGAAAGGCTTTCAAAAAAGCGCAACTATTGGGGTGAAGCTAAGTAGGCGCGACGTTGATAGTCCTCAGAACGTCACACTCAAACTCGGTAAAAGGAAGAGCCACACGCAGATGAGAGAAAAGTGTTTTGTACATATACGTAAAAGGAGGCTCGGAAGGACGAGCCCGGAGGAAAACATACTCGGTATCCGAGCATGGAGAACAGATGAACTCGGACTCGTCCCCAGAGGCCGAAATGGCAATCTGGGAACGAAGATGAGCGATTGAGTCCAAAGTCTGATTACTAGGAAGGTAAGCGCCAACTTCGCCCTTGACCCAAGTGTACCCAGGGAGGGTAATATCGGGAACAGGATCTTTTGGGACCCGCTGGCGTCGTTTGCGCGTGGTGGGTTGGGAGATTTGTGGGGAAGGAGAACCAGACCTGGGGGACCCAGGCTCAGAAGAACCAGACCCGGAAGAAGACGACCCGGAGGAGGACGACCCCACCGGACCGACGTTCGGCCCTTGGGGAGAAAGAGGAGAGGCGGAAGGAGAGCCCCCAATGGGGGAAACCTCCCGTTCCACCAGAGGGGAGGTGTTTGATTCGGTGGAATCAGACGAACTCATGACCGGAATTCAAAGATAAACTTTAAAAGAAGGAAGGAGGCTGGGCCCGGAGAGAGTGAGAGGCAGAAAGATAGTTGCAGAGGCTGGAAAGACAAAGCTGAAGAGTGAAGGGAGGTAGGCTGAGAGGGGGAATAAGGGGAAACTTGGGGATATTTATAGCTGTTACGGTTGATTGCGCGATCAACGGCCCACGTCTCGTCCAACCCAAAGGGCGCGATTTTTGATTTCCCCCCCATTAAATGGGCGCGGAACTCTAGGGTTTCTTACCCGAAGAGTGCCGCAGAAGTACTAGGGGGAATGATTGCTTTCTCTGACAAAGAGAGAAGACTTGATTGAAATGACAGCTGGGAATGCGGATCCCTGTGTAGCCGAAGAATAAGCTCGGTTTCATGCTTATCAGCTCTTTCGCTTATTCAAGCTCGGAGCTCGGGGGGCTTGTGTACCGGCCGAGAAGGTAAGGCCGAGGACTCGTCTATATTTTGGATTGACCGAGCTTACCCCTGCTATGGGCCTTAGCCCAAACTCCTCCAAGGCCGAGGACAATTCAGCACACCGAGCCAGCCGAGGATAAGTACTCGGACTCGCCCCGCCAGGGAAGTACATCCTGGTCCCTCGCGGATCAGTCATAAATGACTGATCCGAATATCACTCCGCATAATTAGGGACCTGATCCTAGTATCTCTCCGTATATCTCGGAACCTGATCCTAATATCTCTCCGTATATCTCGGAGCTTGATTCTGAAAGATCTCTATAAATAGGGGGCTTACCCCCTCATTCAGAACTACGTTTGCTTTGATTCCCATTTGGATACGTAGGAGAAGAATTCACATTCTGTCAAGCACACTCCAAAACACTCCCACTAAGCTGTCTTCGGCCGAGTATCTCTCATCCGAGGTATTTGGACGGAACATATATATATATATATAAAATAATAATAATAAAAAAAAACCCTGAAATGCACACAGTATGTATATATATATATATATATATATATATATATATATATATATATATATATATATACTCTAGCCGCTGTATGCAAAAAAAAAAAAGAGAACGCCGCATAGTGTAATTGGCATGCCGCCCATAGTGAGTTTAGGAAGGGAGATGCTCCTGAGAATCTTTTCTTTTCTTTGGTAGTGCAATCGTGACACTGAAGGGAAGAAGTTTTTTTTACAGAAACATTAGTTTTATCATACAAAATTTCTAGAGCATTTTGGAGGCCGTCGAGAGGTGAGTAACAGTACTTTTTGCGAACACTTTCCATGGTATAATTGTTTGTATGTGTGCGGAAAGGTTTACCTTATAGTTTTTTTTTGGAATTTGAATTGAATATATGATTGATATTTGTACTAGTTGAATGGTATGCTTGATGACATATGTTATATCTTGATGTTCGTGATTGTCAGTGTAGCTATAAAATTACTTGGTGACATGATACGAGTCTATTTGGTATGCATGATAAGATTAAATATTTAATTTATGGTAAATGAGTTGTTACATGTATGAGACATGAAATTTATTCCATATGATGAGTTGTATGATGTTTGCCGCAATACCACCTATGATAGGGGTATCGAAGAGTAATACCGCCTTAATGGGGTATCGAAAGTAACATCGCCATATGATTGGGATGTCGAAAATGAGTAATACTACCTAAAAAGAGGTATCGAAAGCAACACCGCCACATATTGGGGTGTCGAAAATGGAGAAATACCGTCATGTGCACATGGGAGGTATCGAAATGGAAATGTCCCCGACAGGAGGGTGACATCGAAACACTCCTCATGAGTAGGAGTGGGCAATAGGACGCCATTGTCATGTAATGTGTGAATTTATGGCAAGCCGACAAGAGACCAAGTTAATTAGGAGTTCTTCGGGCCATTTGGATTAAAGCAGAATTTACTTGGTATGTGGAATGTGATGCATTGAGATAAGTTGTTGTTACGTTATATGTTAAATTGAGTTGATGAGATTATTGTTGTTAGAAATAGTATTTTCTTTTATATATATTATTTTGGAAAATTAGCGGGTGTCATGGACAGTTTTTCCGGTTACCGCGCCGGCTGAGAACAATACTATTTTCGAAAACATTTTATAAAACGGTATTGTTGATCATTGGGATTTTATATCTCGTTATAAGTGTTGTTTTCAGAGACCGAGGACATCGCCGTTGAGGACCCAGAGATATGAGGAGTCGTCTTTTTATCACCTAGTTGGTTAGTAATGTAGTATGGTTGAGGGTGCTGATGATGTTCTTAGTTTACGTATTATTTTTCTCGGATTGTAATTAGACGCTCGGTTTTGAGGCTTTTGGTTTTTATTTATTGTTCGAACGTATGGATTTATATTTATATTCATTACATGGATACTTTATTACTATATTATTTAATATGAGGTATTTTCAGACTTTAAATATTTTTTTAATTTTTCTTTATGAGATATATGTTTTAATTAAATGTTTTTAAAGAATTTTTATTGATTTTATCTTGGGATTACTAATGTAACAAATGACGTTACAGAGTTACTGTTTTTGGATGGGAATGAGTTATCTATAACCATTGCTCAACGTTTTTTAACTATATGTTTTTGCAAATTCTTTCATGACTAATATTTGATATACTTAATTTTTTTTTAATGTAGGATGGGAGGATCCAAGCTACTTACTCTTCGGATTAGACATCTTTTGGTTGAAGGCAACAATATTAATCTATAAATATTATAAAGCAAAATCATGGATGTAAAGTTATGCCATGTATCATTTTGAGAGCCATTTTAAAATTAAAAATTCTTATGACATTTGACAAAATATTCCACTTTTAATAATTATTTATAAAATTATCAAGCATTTCGTCTTCCATGTACCGGCCGAGGTTACTAACCCGGCCACCGAGATCAAGTACCCGGCCCGGTTCGGAAATTAAGAATAATAAATCAAAGATCACTTAATTAAAGGAAAAAGATATTGATATCAAATCCTGATATTATCTAAAATAACATTATCTGGTTAAAAGAGATAATATCCCTTAAATTAAAGAATCATATCTCAAAAGAGATATTAAGAGATAAATCATATCTCAAAAGAGATATTAAGAAATAAATCATATCTCAAAAGAGATATTAAGAGATAAATTAAATCTCTAAAAGATATTAAGAGATAAATCAAATCTCTAAGAGATAGGGGAATCCTATTATAAAAGGAGGAGTACCCCTCATAAGAAAGACACTTTTTCACTGAATACCGGTGACTCTCTCTTAAGCGTATTAGAGAAACTAGCGTCGACCAAGAGACTATCAGAGAGTCCTTGCTCCCTAGTATTCGTCCGATACAAAATTAAGAGATCGAGATCACCACGGCCAAGGGTTGAACTAAGAACTACGTCCGACTTTGATTCCCTTCGGGATACGTAGGACCGGAATTATCGAATTCTGTCAAGCCAAACCCTAAAACAACCCCAATTATTCATCCTTGGTCAGACGTTCACGGCAGGGCTCCGGTAAACCGGATCCCAGCAGGAACATTTGGCGCCCACCGTGGGGCCGAGGTGAAACTTTCCCCGGTTCCACAAGTAAAGCTCGATGGTGACCACACGGAATGGACTGCGAGGATGGGGGAGCAGCATGAATCATGAGGGCCATGAGGCTTCGGACGCCTAGAACCACGACAATCATCTTTTCTCCCCCCTCAGTGAAGATTACCCTCGGTTGGAGGAAATTATGGAGCAACTCAAGCAGCTTCGGAAGGAGAACGAGGAGATACTGGCACAAAATCAGAAACTTTTGAGAGCCCAAAAAAGGGGAAGGTCCCTGACACCTTCAGACGGAGAGCAATCCTCACCCGAGGCAGGCCATAAGGATCCTCCGGCGCACTCTCCTCGGGGCACTAACCGAGCATCCAAGACCAAACCCCCTCCCGGGGCATCGGAAGTCAAGTCCCACGCAGAGAGGACTAGCCAGAAAGAAAGGACATCGAGGCCAGAGCGTCCAGAGGCTCCCCTTCACCGAGGACATTAATGAGGTAAACGTGCCAACCCATTTTAAGCCCCTTAACATAGACAAATTCAATGGCACCACTGATCCAACCGAGCACGTAGAGTCCTTCATATCCTCTATTTACTTGGTGACTGATTCGGAGGCCGTCATGTGCAAAGTTTTTCCAACTACCCTGCAAGGCCCAGCTCTGACTTGGTTAACAAATCTGCCGCCTCGGTCAATTGATTCCTTTGATGTGCTCATAACCAAGTTCACTGCATAATTTGCGGTAAGCCGAAGGCACAGAAGACACTCAGTCTCATTGGTAAATTTCAAGCAGGAAAGGAATGAATCACTCAGAGATTACATGGCCCGCTTCAATGCGAAGCAGATCCTAATTCCTAATATGAGCTCAGAACTCTACCTCCACACCATCATGGCTGGTCTTAAGCCAGGACCATTCTTCGAGTACCTATCTCGGAAGCCACCGAGAGATTTTGAAGAGCTACAGGAAAAGGCTACAGGTTTTTTGAACTCGGAAGAGATGCTGGAGTTTAAAAGGAGAGAAAGAGGTTACGAGGACAAGAGCTCAGCCTCGAACAAAGACAGAAACAGGGGATCTGACTCACAAAGGGCCCAAAAAACCAATGAAAGAATTCCCGCAGAGGCACCCCAGGTATTCATCTTACACACCGCTGAACCGATCTCAGGCAGCCATCCTTCAGGAAGTGTGCCGCGCAGAATTGCTTACCTTACCTGAAGCATCCAAAACACTGGACAAGGCCGACAGAAGCAAAGAATGCATGTGGCATCAGAACTATGGACACTCCACTGAAGAGTGCAAAACACTCCAGAAAAAGATTGAGGATTTGGTGCAAGCAGGCCGTCTGGATCGTTTCGTCCGCCGAGATGACAACGGAGGCAGGCGAACCGGTCGGAGACAACGAAGACACGGTCATGATGACCGAGATCGAGATGCAAACTATCGAAGAAATCATCAGGGCGGAGATCACCTGAACAACCAAAGGCCCCCTATCGAAGAATCAGATGGAGGAATCAGGGGGGTCATCAATACAATCTCGGGGGGATTTGCAGGAGGAGGAACAACAAGCTCAGCTCGGAGGCGTCATGTCAAAGCCCTCCGATCTGTTAGCACGGTGTCTGGAAGGCCTCCAAGAACAAAGCCCCCCATAACATTCACAGATTATGATTTCCAAGGGGTAGATCCAAACCATGATGACCCAATGGTGATAACGGTCGAGCTGGCCAACTTCTCGGTCAGACGAACGCTTATTGACCAGGGGAGCTCGACCGATATTCTCTACCTGGCAACCTTCAAGAAGCTCGGAATCCCTGAAAAGCTGATAAAAGTGCAGGAGGACAAGCTGGTAGGGTTTGCCGGGGAACAAGTCAGGACCCGAGGATATATAGATCTCTTAACAACGTTCGGGGAAGGTAGACTCTCCAAGTCTATATCAGTCAGGTATGTCATTGTAGATGCCACCACGTCGTACAATATCCTTATCGGAAGACCGACGTTGAATGAACTCGGGGCAATTGTCTCTACCTCACACCTGACAATGAAATTTCCAGTCGACTCAGGGGAGATAGTTTCAGTCCGAGCTGACCAAAAACTAGCAAGGCAGTTCTATGTGGACAGCCTGAAGGTTACCCGTCACCAGGACAGCCCAAAGAAAACAGAGGATGGTAAAGCAGAGGTGGTAAGCTCGGTCAGCTCAGTAAATTCAGCAAGTTCAGTCAGCATGTTTGAGCTGGACCCAAGGGCGGAGATGTATGAGACCAGGGCCGAACCGACGGAGTCTTTAGAGAGGTTCCAGTTGGGAGCCCACCCTGAACAGTGCACCCACGTTAGTAGTCAGCTGGACCCCTCACTCGGAGAGAAAATTCACATGGTACTAATAAAGAATGCTGACCTGTTCACCTGGAAGACATCGGATATGCCGGGCATAGATCCTAACTTCATGTGCCATAAGCTGTCTATATGTCCCGAAGCTAAACCTGTAACTCAAAAAGGAAACTGGGTGAAGAAAGGCACTGAGCCATGACCGAGGAGACTTCTAAACTACTCAGCAAATTTCATCCGAGAGGTGAAATACACCACTTGGCTAGCCAACGTGGTATTAGTCAAAAAGGTCAATGGTAAGTGGCGCATGTGCACCGACTATACCGACCTCAACAAGGCATGCCCAAAGGATTCCTATCCCTTACCCAACATTGACAGGCTGGTGGATGGGGCGTCAGGTTAAAAGGTTTTGTCCTTCTTGGATGCATATTCCGGTTACAACCAGATCAGGATGTACCCTCCCGACGAGGAAAAAACAGCGTTCATGACCGAGGGGGCTAATTACTGTTACCGAGTAATGCCTTTCGGCCTAAAAAATGCCGGGGCGACATATCAGAGGCTTATGGACAAGGTTTTCACCGGCCAAATCGGAAATAACTTAGAAGTGTATGTTGATGACATGGTAGTAAAATCCGATGATCCGAGCCAGCACCCTGCCGACCTCGAGGAAATCTTCGGCCAACTCAGAAAGTACAACATGAGGCTGAATCCAGAGAAGTGCTCTTTTGGTGTACAGGGAGGAAAATTCTTGGGGTATATGCTAACACACCGAGGCATCGAAGCCAATCCAGATAAATGCAGAGCCGTCATGGAAATGCGGAGTCCTCGGAATGTGAAGGAAATTCAGAGGCTAGCCGGCCGATTAGCCTCCCTATCCCGCTTTCTACCGAAGTCTGCAGAAAAGGCCAGACCTTTTTTCCAGCTCCTGAAAAAGCCAAAGGATTTCATTTGGACTGAAGAATGTGAGAAGGCATTCGAAGATTTGAAACTCTTCTTGGCATCTCCCCCAATCCCCACTCGGCCTCAGCTCGGCAAAGATCTGTACCTATACCTCTCAGTCAATGATTATGCAATCAGTGCAGTAATTATCCAGGAAGAGGAGCAGCAACAAATGCCGATATACTATGTCAGTAGAATATTGAAAGATGCGGAAACGCGATACCAAGTAATTGAAAAACTAGCTCTCGCCTTAGTTATGGCAGCTCGGAGGTTACGACCCTATTTCCAATCTCATCAAGTCATCGTCAAGACGGATCATACGATAAAGCAGGTACTCAGGAAACCTGATCTAGCCAGACGAATGATAACTTGGTCAGTGGAGTTGTCAGAGTTCGGTCTATGGTATGAACCAAGGGGGCCAATGAAAGCCCAATGCCTCTCCGATTTTATTGCCGAGCTTTTTTCCAAACCAAGGTCGGAATCCTACCTCTGGCTCCTATATGTTGATGGATCATCTAACCTAAAAAGAAGCGGGGCTGGAATAATTCTGGAGGGACCCGATGATCTGATCCTCGAGCAATCTTTGAAGTTTGGGTTCACTGCTTCGAACAACCAAGCAGAATATGAAGCCCTAATTGTTGGGCTGTTGTTAGCTAAAGAAATCGGGGTTCGGGAGCTAAAATGCAGAAGTGACTCACAGCTCGTAGCGGGACAAGTCTCGGGCAATTATCAGACAAAAGACCCCCAATTAACCAGATATCTCTGCAAGGTCAATAGTCTCATCTCCGAATTTGAGCATTTCTCCATTGAGCACATACCTCGAGAAGAAAACTCCAGAGCAGATCTGCTTTCCAAATTAGCAAGCACAAAGAGGGCTGGCCAACTCAGAACTTTTATTCAAGAAAACCTCCTCGAGCCGAGCATTAAGAGTCTTGAAGTGACGGTGTGAAGCACTATGACTGGGGCTGGATGACTCCAATCTGGGAGTACCTAACCTCGGACAAACTACCGGATGACCAAAGGGAGGTGGGAAGAATCCGTCTGAAGTCTTCTCACTACACCATCCTCGACGGTGAGCTGTACAAAAGGGGATTCTCCAGGCCGTTATTAAAATGCCTCACAAAAGAGCAATCTGAGTATGTCATGGATGAGATGCACCGAGGAATCTGCGGAATGCATTCAGGTGGCCTATCTCTGGCAGCTCGGATCTTACGAGCAAGGTTTTATTGGCCAACCATGAGACTCGATTGTTCTGCCTGGACCAATAAATGTGACCCTTGTCAGAAGTTCGCTAACATAGCCCGTGCTCCAGGAGAGGAGCTCCACTCCATGTTCTCGCCATGGCCCTTTACCATGTGGGGGATGGACATAGTCGGACCTTTCCCAGTAGCCAAGGGTCAAGTCAAGTTCCTTCTGGTAGGAGTAGACTACTTCACCAAGTGGATTGAAGCAGAACCATTGGCTACGATAAATGCCAAGAAGGTCCAGAATTTTGTATGGAAAAACATTATATGCAGGCATGGCCTTCCCTATGCAGTTGTTACAGACAACAGGAAGCAATTCACCGACAAGGAGCTCTGAGAGTTCTATTCAAACCTCGGAATTAAACACAGAGTGACCTCGGTTGAGCATCCGCAAACAAACGGCCAGGCAGAGGCAGCCAATAGGGTTATTCTAAACGAGCTCAAAAGAAGGCTGGGACAATCAAAAGGAGCTTGGGTTGAGCAGTTGCCAAGCATTCTGTGGGCTTACCATTGCTCGCCACAATCCTCAACGGGAGAGACACCGTTCAAACTAACCTATGGAACCGATGCAATGATTCCAGTTGAACTCGGTGAGCTCTCGTTTCGAAGACAGCATCATGATGAAAGCAAAAATGATGAAGAACTCCGAGTTGAGCTCGACATGGTTGAAGAAGTCTGAGATACAGCGAGGATCAGGGACGAGCTGTGCAAGCAAAAAGCAACTCGAAAGTACAACTCAAGGCTGCGCCCAGGGGAATTTTTGCAGGGCGACTTGGTGTTGAGACTACAAAGCGACGCGAGAAAAGACTCCAGGGAGGGTAAGCTCGCGGCAAACTGGTCAGGCCCATTCAGGATAGCAAAAAATCTAGGAAATGGTGCCTACAGGCTAGAGGAATTGTCAGGAAAGTCGGTTCCCAGAACATGGAACACTTCCCACCTCAAATTTTATTTTAGCTGAAGTTAGAAGTGAAGTGATGCACTCTTTTTCCTATCTCGGTCTTTTTCCCACGAGGTTTTGGCCGAGAAGGTTTTAACGAGGCACACTAAGAAAAATAAATGAATAAAAATTTTATTTTCCTTCAGTTGAGCTATTATGTTAAAACTGCTTAAATCCTAAAGAGGCCAACCGAAGCCTATAAAGGTAGAGGCCAACCGAAGCCTCTAAAGGTGCTTAAATCCTAAAAAGGTCAGCCGGAGCCTATAAAGGTGCTTAAATCCTAAAGAGGCCAACCGAAGCCTAAAGGTGCTTAAATCCTAAAAAGGCCAACCGAAGCCTATAAAGGTGCTTAAATCCTAAGAGGCCAACCGGAGCCTATAAAGGTGCTTAAATCCTAAAAAGGCCAACCGAAGCCTATAAAGGTGCTTAAATCCTAAGATGCCAATCGAAGCCTCTAAAGGTGCTTAAATCCTAAAAAGGCCAATCGAAGCCTATAAAGGTGTTTAAATCCTAAAGGGGCTAGCCGAGCCACAATCGACCGACCAGGGTCGAAGTGATGAGCCTGTAAAGATATATCAGATTAACGTTGATCAATCAGGGTCAACGTACCGAATCCATAAAAGCATCAGAAAATTTACCAAAAGCAAATAGATTCACAAGTAAAATAAGAAATTTCATTAAGATAAAAGGGGCAAGTCCCCAAATACATAAAGGTTTCGCAAAAAACGACATTTCCTAAACTACTTATACAACTTCAGGAATCGAGGTCCTCCTTGGCATTGGGAGCGGTGATGTCAATCTGGCCAGGTTGGCCCACTTCACCTTCCGGTCCCTCCTCGTCCAATTGGTCCTCGCCCTCTTCTCCATGAGTTGCGGCCTCCTCATCCTCATCCTCCAGCTCGGCCAATGGCACAAGGATCCCGCCTCGGTTGAAATCCTTATCCACATCGACACTGGAGAAGTCAGCGGTAGGGTTGAAGTGCTGGAGTTGCTTCACGGCTCGGGAGAAACCGTTAACATGCTCCCTCATGATTGAAGTCTCAGCTTCAGCTAGATCAGCACGGAGCCTCCGATTCTCCTCCTTCTCGGCCTCCAGCAACTGCCGCAACTCCTGGCTGGCTTCTTTCTCGGCTTCCAGCCCTTTCACTACGTTCTGAAGATTAAGTCGGTCAGTTCTCTCTGCTTCTAGCTCGACCGTAAGAGTAGCTCGGCCTTCTTCCAGCTGCATCTTCTGGGCCTTCAGCTGACCGATGACCCGGCCTTGCTCCTCACACTTGGTCAGGACCTGAGCAAGCTCATCTCTCACCCTCAAGGCTCGGGCCGCATCCGCCCTCATCATCTCCATCTTCTTCGCGTTATCAATAAGATGCTGGCTCCAGAAGCGTGTGATTGAGCCAATACGGAGGGCATAGGCGCCAGCCGCCTCCATACTTTCCTCAGGGCCCTGTTCTAGCAACAACCGGGCATCGGATGGCTTCAGCACCTGGCCATCAATTAGGCCAGCAGGATCGAACTCATTGCCCCAGAGCGAGCTGATCCCCGGATTGCAATTACCGTTGTACCATTTGGTGTCTGAGGAGAGATCGGTCACCAGAGGAGCGTTGCTCGGTCGGCTACCGGAAGGAGGAGTCTCTCCAATCATCAGCTGCGGAGGATAATTTCCGATTGGCACCTCGGGCTCCAGGTCAGTCCTCGTCCTCTTCGGAGAATGAATGTTCAACTCAGAAGCTTCAGGAAACTTCTTCTTTTTCCCCTTAATATTGGCAGCGGCAGCCGATCTGCCAGCAACCGAATTCTTCATCAAGGCCTTGTAGTTGAATTTTCCCATTATCACTGCAGAAAGAAGAATAGGTCAGATACAAACACACGGCTGAACAAGTAAAGCACCCAACAACAACTACTTACAATCAAAATCGGCTTGCCGAGTTGATGACTTAGGAAGCAACAAAAGTCTACCACAGGGCAACGGCCGAGGATAGAGTTTTAGGAATTCGACGTTGGATCTCTCTTGCGTTGTCATGCAGCCGACGTCATAACTATTGAATTTAGTGGGGTGGGGTTGCCAGTAGAGGGGAAATCTGGAGACTCCATCCGAGTCATAGAATAAAGACTCGTTCTCGGAAGTAGACCGGACTTTGAAAAAGTCCGACTTGAAGAACTTATACGAACTCTTATAGAGTCCAATAACACCCCCCGACTCGGCCCCACTAAGGGAAATCCAACCGACCCGGTCCCCAAACCTGACCTTGTAAAAATAAAGGAAGACTGGAGCAATGGCCACTACGCCTATCTGTTCACACAGGATCTGGAAGGCCTTTAAAAAGGCCCAGCTGTTCGGGTGGAGCTGGGTAGGAGCGACATTCATAATTTTTAGCACATCACACTCAAATTGGGAAAAAGGAAGACGGACTCCAATTTGTACAAATAGGGTTTTATATACATAGGTGAAAGAGGGCTGCCCTGGAGCAGGATGAAGAAAGACATGTTCATCCCCAGAACATGGAAGACACTCCACACCGCCTGCAAGGGAATAAATTTTGTTTTTTAATGAGGAGAGGGATTCAAAATTCCTAAAGTTGCAGTGAAAAGCCCCTACATCTGGCCTCACCCAGAAATACCCAGGAATAATGATATCTGGGTATGGCACCCTGGGCGTTCTGGTAGTATGCCTGCGATGTTTGGGAATGGGAACCGCATCAGCCGTGGCTGAGCTGTTCCCGTCGGAGGAGGAAGAGCCACCAACGGCACCGCCACCACCATGAGAAGAGGATGGGGAAGAATGGGGAGAACCCCCAATTAGACGAATTTCAGGCTCTACGACCTGAACCCCAGAAGAGATATCCTGGGATACCTCAAATGAAGATTCCATGGAGGAGTAATCACGAAAGTAAAAGTCAGGGAGCTTGGAAGAGAGAAATAGGGCGTACCTGCAGCAGAAGGAAAGTATAAACGCTCGGGCTAGAAATGACACGATAAAGAGGTCTAGGGTTCACGGAAGCGCAAAGACCTACGGCCTCGTCCTAACTTATGAAAAACGAGAGCAACACTTCCCCCTTGCATTAATGAGGGTTGTTGGGCGAGAGCAGGGAAACGTCCCCTCGCATCTCTGACCGAATTCGCCAACCAAATGGGAAAGCCACACGTGGCAGTAATGTCAGGGTATAAACCGCCCTCACGGGAAACTAGGAGCACGTCACAATCCATAAATCTCGGGAACAGTACCACGAGGGCCACGTGTCACACAAGGTAACTTTTCTTTTCCATCTCGAGGCTCGAGAAAGTATGGCGTCAGCACAAAACAAGTAATCACCTCCACCTCGGCTAACCTCGACTCCAACAGAAAAGCTTCCACGCCGTTGGCTCGAAGCTTGGGGGGCTTGTGTATGAGCCGAGATACAGAGTGACACAGGGTCCGGCACCCAGAAAGCATCAGCCTCGGTCATCGAGCATCAGGCTCGGCTACCCGAACTACTCACCGAGTTGGAGGACGTATATATATAAGCAGAGTATGAAGCTCGGCCAAGGGTCTCACCTGGCCTAAAGACAAAAAATGAAGCCGAGTTCCTGAGCTCGGCTAGCATCATGAAAGCTTTTACACTTGATCAGCTCAAAGCTTGGGGGGCTTGTGTACTGGCCGAGGTTACTAACCCGGCCACCGAGCTCAAGTACCCGGCCCGGTCCGGAAATTAAGAATAATAAATCAAACTTAATTAAAGGAATAAGATATTGATATCAAATCCTAATATTATCTAAAATAACCTTATCTGGTTAAAAGAGATAATATCCCTTAAATTAAAGAATCATATCTCAAAAGAGATATTAAGAGATAAATCATATCTCAAGAGAGATATTAAGAGATAAATCATATCTCAAAAGAGATATTAAGAGATAAATCAAATCTCTAAAAGATATTAAGAGATAAATCAAATCTCTAAGAGATAGGGGAATTCTATTATAAAAGGAGGAGTACCCCTCATAAGAAAGACATTTTTTCACTGAATACCGGTGACTCTCTCTTAAGCGTAATAGATAAACTAGCGTCGACCAAGAGACTATCAGAGAGTCCTTGCTCCCTAGTATTCGTCCGATACAAAATTAAGAGATCGAGATCACCACGGCCAAGGGTTGAACCAAGAACTACGTCCGGCTTTGATTCCCTTCAGGATACGTAGGACCAGAATTATCGAATTCTGTCAAGCCAAACCCTAAAACAACCCCAATTATTCATCCTTGGTCAGACGTTCACGGCAGGGCTCTGGTAAACCGGATCCCGGCAGGAACATTCCACTTACCTTTTATCTATAAATATTATAAAGCAAAAACCATGGTTGAAAACTTTTGTCACATGTCACCTTCAGAGTAATTATAAAATTTAAATTCCTTTTGACAATTGGAAAAACATTCCATATTTAGAAAATGATATTTAGGGTGAATTTTTTTTCAAAATATAAATTATAAATTATAAATTATAAAACATTTATTCTCCCACTTGCATTGATATTTAGGATTATCAATCATTTCCAACTAATTTATTTAAAGGAACTAAAAATAAGGATGGGATAAATTATAAATTATAAAACATTTTGCCTTCCACCTACATTGATATTTAGGATTATCAATTATTTCCAACTAATTTATTTAAAGCAACTAAAAATAAGAATGAATTTATGATATTTATAATTTTTTGGATATATATTTATAAAATATTTGCAAAAATAAGGACGCTTTGTATCGAGAGAGATACATGTGTTAGAATCCGTGTTTGAGCTATTAAAACATTTATCTTCCCACTTGCATTAGTATTGAGGATTATCAATCATTTCCACTTAATTTATTTAAAGCAACTAAATAGTAAAGCAAAAACCATGGTTGGAAACTTTTGCCACATGTCACCTTCAGAGTAATTATAAAATTTAATTGACAATTGCAAAACATTCCACATTTAGAAAATGATATTTAGGGTATTTTTTCAAAATATAAATTATATATTATAAAACATTTATTCTCTCACTTGCATTGGTATTTAGGATTATCAATCATAACTAAAAATAATTATAGATATTTATAAGATTTTTAGGAAAACAATGATGTTTTTTATATAGAGAGATACATGTGTTAGAATCAATGTATGAGCTATTAAAAAATTTATTCTTCCACTTGCATTGGTATTGGAGATTATCAATCATTTCAAATTAGTTTCTTTAGAGCAACTAAAAAATAATTGTCCTTTATTAACTCTGATATGCAAATAGTACTATATTATTATCAATAAAAATTTGTTATCATAACTTTATCTAATAATACCAATAAAATGTGGTATCCATTCCAATGTAAATCAAATAAGGATATCAATAAAATATGGTACCCATCCCAATATAAATCAGTTAAAATAATTTATGATATTTACAATTTTTTATAGACATTTATAAGATTTTTGGAAAATTATGGATGTTTTGTATATATAAAGATACAAAGAGAAACACATGTTAGAATCCATATATGAGCTATTAAAACATTATATTTAAAGTGGTTTTTTTTTCAAAAGACAAATTATAAATCATAAAATATTTATTTTCACTAAATATACATTCTTGTGCAACTTAGTAGTACATGAACCGTGATAAAACAATAAAGTACGTTTAACTATGATCGATAAATCCTTCTATATTTATTGCATGATGCCCTTTTGATTTCGAGCCATATGCACAAATGGCTTGGACATGAAAATTTCACTCAATCGTGCCTTTATATTTTATTAATGGTAACATAATTTCTAACAGTTTCTCACAAATGAAGCAATACATATTTCTGTATAAATATATCAATCATTATATACATTTTCATCTTCACATATACGTCTAAAGGACAAAGTAAAGAGATATTCTTATTTTCTGAGAGTTTCTTTTCGAGTAACTTCAAAGATTTAGCTATGGCTACACCTGTTACTTTTATTTGTGACATTTCTCCATCCAAAGATGAATGGACGATCAAAGTGAGAGTTATACGCCTTTGGAAACAACCAAATTTATTGCAACCACATTTTGGAGATAATGTGGAATTAGTTCTTTTGGATGAGAGTGTAGTGTTTATAACAATTGTTTAACATTTTTGTTTCCTATGGTTTTTTTTATAACTTTCATGAATGATATTTGAACTAACTAATTTTCTTTAATACATGATTGGAGGATCCAAGCTACTGTATATATTGTCATAGGTCAATGAACTAAATCCATTATGACTTATATTATATGTGATATTTACAAATGTCCTAAACATGACTTCTGTCTATATTCATTTTAATTCTTCTTAACTGTGAAATATTGCAGTTTTTTTTCAACTTTGATGCTATTTAGACTTCTACTTCCAAACATATCCTATATGTTATTATTGTTTATTGTCTAAAGTGATTACAATTGCATATATTTCTTCCTATCAACCAAAAACTACTGGTAAGGTTAGTTGCGTAAAGCTTTTATTTCTCCACTAATCATGTCTTCTTCCCTTTTCGTGTGTTTGATGTTATATCATGTTTAACATAGAATTTGATATTCCAATCTGGTCTTAACTAATGATAGTGTGATAATAGTTGGAAAATGTTGTATAATGATGAGCCTCTGTTTGACTGGTTTTATAACTAGTAAAGACCTTGGCTTTGTGCTTATTTTATATCATTTTCACCCAAATTAGATTTGATTGTCCTTAAGTAGTATTTTGAGTCTGTAAAGTGTTTTTAAGTTAATTTAGTTGATTTAGAGTGAATAAAGTATTTACTTTTATTTTCTATTTTCAGGTTAATAAAAAGGAATAAATCTGGAGCTTTCGCCCCGCGAGAAGGCTGCTCGCCCCGCGAACCAGAAGGTGACTGTGCCAGAGAAATTGCATCCTTTCTGTCTCGCCCCGCGAAGGATCTATCGCCCCGCGAGTCACGCAAGCCTGAAAAGTCAGAGACGATCACGGTTTACCCGTGTTGAAGATCACGGCCGTGGCAGTTTTGAAGTTGAAGCGTTCGCCTCGCTAGAATCCCTTCGCCTCGCGAGAAGACCAAGAGTTGCAGACCTTTCGCATAATTCGCCTCGCGAGCAGTGCTTCGCCTCGCGAGGCCTTGGATTCCAGAATTTGTATATAAACTGCTCTATGGCAGAATGAAGAGGGTGGCTAGTCAGTTTTGGCTAGTCTCAGTTAGTAGTTAATTAGTTTTAGTTTCATTTTCTCTTCTTTTGTTTTGCTTCTGTAATGGAGAGCTAGTCTCCTAGGATTAATCTACTGTAATTGGTTTCCATTACCACACTTGAGGTTCTGTGACTCCTCTTTCATTTGCTTTTCTCTTTTCAATGCAATGCCGTATGTTTCTGTTTGTTATTTCAGGAATGTATAGTGTGGTATTGTTTCATTTCGGTGATGTTATGTTCCTATATATAATCGCGTTTGTTATTTCGCGTGTGTTCATTCATGTTCGTTTGTTCATGAGAGCTTAACCCCGTTTGTTATTTCGGGAATAGGAACATACTTCTGTAGTAGCGGTTTTCGTTTGTTAATTGTTGCTACAACCGGGAGGGGATTAGTATCTGCTTAGTAGAATATGCATGATCCGATGATAGTGGGGAAACCGAGAACAGTAGATTAATCGTTCTTTAGTTTATTTGATAATATTTTAACTGCTTGTCTTCTTACTCTGATTTTATTTTGTTTTCTTTATTTTAATTGCACTCAATCCAAAACCACCCAAAAACTAACTTTTGATTTTCTGTTAATAATAACAACAACTAAAGAGTCCTTGAGAGACGATATCCGAGTTGTCGCACTATACTGCATCATTTTATAATCGCTCGTTCTTTTTGGCGCGTGGCGACAGCGCGTTCAAAAATTGGCGCCGTTGCCGGGGACTCTTGTTTGTTGTTATTATTAAAAAAAATAAAAAAATAAAATAAAATAAAAATTTCTTTGCTAATTAGTTCTGTCTGCATTGTCTGGTTGTGAATTTTGCCCCATGGATAATTATATGCGAAATTATGTGCCTAATGTTTATTATGAGCAACCATGCATGTATTATCCTAATTTTAGTGAGCCACCACCATACTATCCTAGCCAAGTGACCACCTCTACACCTTCCGAACCTTCCCTAGAGGACCTGTGCAAACAGGTGACTGCACAGATAAATGCACATATGGAAGGAATGATGCAACAAATGGCCGAGCAAACTCAACGGATGATAGAGGAAAATCAACAGAGGATGGAGGCTCAATACCAGAGGGACCAAGCTGAATCTCGGAAGTTGTGGGCTCTAATTGATCAAGTTTCCGCCAACTCGGCTGCAATGCTAACTCCACAGCCCCTTGAAGAAAACACAGAGTCACAAGTTATTCTTGAAAATATTTCTGATGATGATTGTGATAATATTTGTTGATGATGAATTGTGTGTTAAATCCCCTGATTCTAATGATTGTTATTGTGGTGGCAGTGCTGCTTTGTGTATATTCTGTTATGCAGCTTTATACTGTCCAGGAAACAAAGAAAATGAGGATCAGGAGGATCAAGAGGGCATCTGCTCCCCCGTGCCTGAAGATAAAGAAGAACCTTTGGGAGTAGATGATTCAAGTAAAACAATTGCATGTGTTGAGAGTAATGGGGTGGATGCACTGTGTGAAGAATTCCCAGACATTCTAACTTTTTCTGATTCATTTTCTTATAATATATGTACTAACTCTAACCTTTGTGTGGTGTGTGCTGAAATTTCTGCATGTATATCAGGTGATAACTTTGTTAGTGCAGTAAATGAAGAAAGTACAGGAGTTGAAGCAGCACCAGTAACCCCAACTAACTGTTTGCCACTTCCTCCTGTGGAACCAAAAGCTCTGGATTTTGCACCCTTGGATTTTGCACCATGGCCAGTCCAAGAGGTTGAGATCCACTTCTATTGGGAGGACTTTATGGACTTTGTAGATAAAGAGGTCAGCTGTGACCTGAAGGGGAGTGAGAAGTCCGCCGCACTCGGCGAAGTCATCATAATTGTCAAGTGCTCATCCTCACATCAAGGCTGCGAGTTAGGGAAGCATGGAATGAACTACCACCCTTTGGCTACCATGTGGGACTTATGTTACAAGCAATGGGATCCTGGTGGAACTGCCCTTAATGAGTTTTCTTAACCCTTTCTCCTTTTTAATTTTCTTTTTCTTGCTTTACTTCTGTTTTGTTTTCAATAAAGCTCCTGAATAATTTGAGAAGCTCAGGAGTTGTGTGAGTCTGGTGTTGGCAAGTTTATTGGATTTTATTGATTTTGCATAGATTGATTGCATGATAGTGTTGACTGTTTTCCCCCTAGGATTTGAATTTTTTTTTGAAAAATGATCCCCATATGATTGAAAACTGAACTTTGAGGTTTTATTATGATGGCATGATTTATGATAAGTTTGGGGTGATAGGAAGCACACACTAGGGATAGAATCTCAGTTAAACAATTTGCATAAATGTCCAGGTGAGGTTTTGAGCCTCCAACATGTTTTAAATTGTGTGAAAATCACTTTTGATTGCACTTTCCTGAATTTGCTTGAATCTCTTTTTGGTTTGCATGATTATATGTGTGTAGCAAATGATTTAGGCATTTTCTTTGTAAACAGCTACTTAGCCTAAAATAACCAATTCCTAATGCATGTTTCCTAGTTAGCCCCATTGAGCCTATTAGCCTGTTAATTCTTGATAACCTAATGTTATAAGCCCAAAAATCTGGAAAACCATGTTAACCCGATCTTAGGATTAGGAGAGCATGTAATCTTAGAATGGGTGCAAGAAACTAAGTTTGGGGTGGCTGCAAGGTGTAACATGTTGTTTGGGATTGAGAAAAAAATTTATGTAAAAAAAAAAAAATTTGTGAAAAAAAAAATAAAAAAAAAAGAAAAGAAAAAAAAAAAGAAAAAGAAAAAAAAAGTGCAAAAATGCCAAAAAGAAATAAAAAGGCTGTAGCCACCCAGAAGCATAAAGAAAAAAATTAAGAAAGGAACTTGATTTAAATTCAAAGTGTAAATAATGTTCATGCTCTCTTAGTTCCTAGGGTCTTCAGCCTAGTTCCTTTGTATATCCTACCCTTAGCCAGGCCCCATTACAACCCATAAAAGACCTTCTGATGTTGCTTGCATGTTTTCTGTGGGAATCATTTAGAGATGAAAACCAAATTTATGGGAAGTGCTCTTAAAAGTGAAATTGAGTGAAAGCCTAGACACAAACTGAGCGATTGAGTGAAACACAAATTTCCCTTGTGAGGAAGGCAGTTGTTTGGATTTGGTGATCTCCCTTTTGTGTGTAACTTTGACCCCCTGCTTAGATTTCTGATTGTCTGAATGATTAATTTCTCAACTGCTTAGAATAAATGAATGTGGGGATTGTTTTGTTTGAAAGGGGGGAACATTGAAAAATATTTTGATAAATTGCTTGAAATCTGTGCGAAAGTTGATTGAATCTTTTAAGCTTGCCAGGTCTTGAGTCTTTTTAAGTTTTTAAGTTTTAGTTTGCTTGGGGACAAGCAAAGTTTAAGTTTGGGGTATTTTGATGAGCCTCTGTTTGACTGGTTTTATAACTAGTAAAGACCTTGGCTTTGTGCTTATTTTATATCATTTTCACCCAAATTAGATTTGATTATCCTTAAGTAGTATTTTGAGTATGTAAAGTGTCTTTAAGTTAATTTAGTTGATTTAGAGTGAATAAAGTATTTACTTTTATTTTCTATTTTCAGGTTAATAAAAAGGAATAAATCTGGAGCTTTCGCCCCGCGAGAAGGCTGCTCGCCCCGCGAACCAGAAGGTGACTGTGCCAGAGAAATTGCATCCTTTCTATCTCGCCCCGCGAAGGATCTATCGCCCCGCGAGTCACGTAAGCCTGAAAAGTCAGAGACGATCACGGTTTACCCGTGTTGAAGATCACGGCCGTGGCAGTTTTGAAGTTGAAGCGTTCGCCTCGCGAGAATCCCTTCGCCTCGCGAGTACTTGATCACGGTTTGGGCATGTTGAAGGTCACGGGCGTTACAGTTGGGAATTTGAAGAGTTCGCCTCGCGAGAAGACCAAGAGTTGCAGACCTTTCGCATAATTCGCCTCGCGAGCAGTGCTTCGCCTCGCGAGGCCTTGGATTCCAGAATTTGTATATAAACTGCTCTATGGCAGAATGAAGAGGGTGGCTAGTCAGTTTTGGCTAGTCTCAGTTAGTAGTTAATTAGTTTTAGTTTCATTTTCTCTTCTTTTGTTTTGCTTCTGTAATGGAGAGCTAGTCTCCTAGGATTAATCTACTGTAATTGGTTTCCATTACCACACTTGAGGTTCTGTGATTCCTCTTTCATTTGCTTTTCTCTTTTCAATGCCATCTTTGTATGTTTCATTTTGTTATTTCAGGAATGTATAGTGTGGTATTGTTTCATTTCGGTGATGTTATGTTCCTATATATAATCGCGTTTGTTATTTCGCGTGTGTTCATTCATGTTCGTTTGTTCATGAGAGCTTAACCCCGTTTGTTATTTCGGGAATAGGAACATACTTCTGTAGTAGCGGTTTTCGTTTGTTAATTGTTGCTACAACCGGGAGGGGATTAGTATCTGCTTAGTAGAATATGCATGAACCGATGATAGTGGGGAAACCGAGAACAGTAGGTTAATCGTTCTTTAGTTTATTTGATAATATTTTAACTGCTTGTCTTCTTACTCTGATTTTATTTTGTTTTCTTTATTTTAATTGCACTCAATCCAAAACCCCCCAAAAACTAACTTTTGATTTTCTGTTAATAATAACAACAACTAAAGAGTCCTTGAGAGACGATATCCGAGTTGTCGCACTATACTGCATTATTTTATAATCGCTCGTTCTTTTTGGCGCGTGGTGACAACGCGGTCATATAACATATAGTGGATGTTTTATTTATTTTTTAACAAAAACATATAGTTGTTGAGACACCCCGCTGTGCCACGGTGTTTTATTAGATTAATATCCTTCTTAATTCATTTCTTAATCGCACGGTTAGCATGAAAAATACGTAAAAAATTAAAAACTTGTATAATAATCATATAACTTCTGCAAAATTAAAATACACCAACGGTAACATATATAAATACACACCTATTTATTCATTACAATACCAAAACATTGTTGAGGGTATCCTCTCTGTAGGATCCCTCACAGGCATAAACTTAACAACAGACATACTTAGCGGAAATATAAAATACTCCTTAGACTCACTGGCCATAATGTCTATACTCTAATCATCATGGATCACAGCACGACCTCCAGCCTCTGGTTCATCAGGAGTTCCATCCAACTCCTCGGCAACCTCTGTTTCATACAGAGTTCCGTCCAGCTCCTCAGCAGCGTAATCCGCCATCGGGTCGTTTAATTTAAGTAAAGTAACCCACAAAAATACAGAAATACAGGGGATAAGAAGCAGTTCTATCATCCAAAAGTGGAAAATAGTAATAGTAAATTATACAGTAATTGTCACAGACAATCAACACACCTAACTAACAAATCATCCTCAAGTTAATATATCATCATCTACCCTCAATCTCATGCTACTCAAAGACATCATAGCTGCACACCTATTTCTAAGGTGGAAGTGGTCTCACGAGAACTCTTGATTTTACGTGTATTATATTACCAATACACATATGTGTTTTACGTGTATTATATTACCAATACAAGGTGTATTATATTACCAATACACAGATGTGTTTTACGTGTATTATATTACTAATACACGGTGTATTATATTACCAATACGTAGATGTCCTTGTGTATTATATTACCAATACACTTTTGTCCTTGTGTATTATATTACCAATACACGTTTGTGGACAACAACACCTATACTGGAATCTCACCAACCCGTTTTAACAACATCCCAGTGCCTTAACCTTCCATTAGAACTTGACACATATATTCTATGTCATAACACTTCTTTAACATACATCATCTAGGTTAGGCACTTCTAAATCATCATTATCCTCACACCCAAAACAATCATCTCTTAGATAACATATATATATTTGCTTAAAAATCCACTAAGCATAATAATAATAACTAGGCAGATTATGCATAACACAGTATCAATCAAAATAAAGCCAGATTCTGTCACGGCCTAGCCGTGATAGCCGTCATGGTCGTGACAGGCATCAAAGGCAAGCATTTCTACAACACAGAACCTGTCACGGTCTGGCCATGACAACCATCACGGCTGTGACAGATAAGCAACCTCCTCAATATCATCAAATATTCAAACACCGAAAACAATACGTCACATGCAGATGGAATACCTCAACCAGCGTATCACAGTAAATTCAATAACATAAATTCAAACATCATCAAATACCTGTAATCAACCTAATATCGAGAAACCTGCAATCCTTGAATCAATATTGGTTTTAAAGAAACAGTTTCCAATGTGATTTTGGTCTTGTTGATTACTCTACTTCTAGTAGGGTTTAGGTCGCCCTACACAATTATCATATAATCTACTACTTATCGATTCCGACGATAGGTTGATTCTTTCCCCCACCTAGGTTATCACCGAACTCCCGAACTCGAAACTCCTCGTTGTCACACCACAAAGTACTAACTTCATCTTCAACCAATCAACATAATAATCAATAAATCAAACAAACTCATCTATGTTATCTCTAGGCTAGGTTTGGCCATTTAATTCAAATTAGAGTTATGATTCATTTCTCAACATAAGCCTTTGGATACTTATCACTTAGGTTCTAGGTAACTTAGATAAGCTAGGGTTTGTATTACAAAATAAGCTAGGATTTTCAAAACAACACAATTTCTTAGATCAATGATCTTAGAGTATTAAAGAGTATGAATCAATCATTAGATTTCACAAATCAATCAAAACCTTTCACCCCTTTTTATGTTAGGGTTTCGGCCCTATGTAAAAAAAATAGGTTAGAAAACTTTGTTGGATTCAAGCTCTTGGATTTAGACAATACAAGTATTAGAGAGTTCAAATCAAGTGTTAACTTTCAAAAATAACAAAACATCAACTCCTCTTTCTTACATAGGTTTGGCCCATACATGGAATTTAGGATAGAAAACCTTGTTGAAGTTAAGCTTCTAGATTAAGATCATAATGGTATTAAAGAGTATGAATCAAATGTTAGGATTTAGAAAAGACACGAAAACATCATACCCATTTTCCTCTCTAGGTTTGGCCAACTAGGGTTTTATAGGAAAGAAAATGTTTTTTTATCAAAAGCTCTTGGATAATGAGAGTAGAGATCATAACTAGATCACATAAATTAGTTTCACATTTTTAAGATTTTTCTACAATTTTCTATGAATTTTTGAAGTTCTAGATCTAGAAATGAAAAATCATGAAAATGAAAAACAAAAGCTTGGAAAATAAAGGAGATGATTATGTTACCTAAGATGAGAAAGTAGAAGAAGAATTGATGATGATCTTGGCAAGTTTTCACTTGAAAGCACTTGAAGCTTCAAAAATGGAGTTTATGTGTTTATAAAGAAGAAAGCGAACTGAAGAAGATAAAGTGTTTTTTAGAGGGGAGAGAGAGAGAGTAGGCGTGAAAGAGAGAGAGAAGGAGAGAACTTGGAGGCCAAGTTTGGCTTATGACATGTTTGGTTGGTTAGGAGAGAGATTAATAGGTTTTGGGATTAAAATATTATTACTCTCCAAAACATCATGATTACTTCTTGGATGTGACATGTGACTTTAGTCCATCGAGTTACTTCAACTCCATCAAGTCGCCTCAGCTCTCCATTCTGCTCCGTTGTTTACCCGATTAAAGTTTCCAATCGTATTTTTCGACGATTTAACCTGAATAAAATATTATATTTTAATTTCGAACGTAAAATTTCCAAAATTAATAAAGTCATTGGAAACACGACAAAAACACTAACCATTTCGTTCACAGATCAAAGTTAGGTTTTTCGCTTCGGTAAACTTTTTTTTGTCGGTGAAAATGCAGATCGGGTTTCGTCTGAATCTTCAACCCAAAATTTTAACGTAACCCTCTACCATAAAGTAGACTATGAATATGATTTTATTTTATTCAAAAACACTTTCTAACTTTCAGATTAAAATATAATTAATTATATTTTAACCGGTTGAACAACATAATTAAAATCAGGCTATTACAGTTGTTATATTTTATTTCTCTAATGACATCCATGAGGCTCCTTTTCTTGGGCTTATTGAATCTAAGAAGTTTGATTCCTCTTACTTTTCTAAATTTTTTTTTAAAATTAATTTAATTTTTTTTTGCTGGTTGCAAAGTTTGAAACAAGTACTGAGGTTGAAGATTTATTTATATGATATTTTTGTAACATTATTTATATGAATTTTACCACATTAATATTAAGCGTTTGTTAATTTCCATGACAATAAAAATACAATTTAAAATATCAAAAAATATTTATATCATCTATTTGTTTTAAAAAATTTATATGTTCTGGCACGGATACTAGCTAGTAAAGTAATAATGAAAAATCACAACTCTCGGAATTTGATAGATTAGCTGAATGCTATCATGGTAGCTGAATCCCAAAATTTCTTCCATAAAAAAAAAAAAAATCCAACCATTTGTGTATATGTTATCTGATATGAATCATGGAAACTGCCAAAACAGTTATGTTATTCTAACCAGCTATGTTATTTGAATATAAAATTTTAATATTATATATGATATTTATTTATATTTTTTATTTTTTATTTATCTTTTTATATACATACATTCCAAAAATATACAATAAAAATAAAGAAACATCATATTTGTGTCCATTTTGTATGTTCAAAAATCATTTTTCTATTCTAACAACTAAGTTAGACAACATACGGTGACAACTCTACATGGCACCGACAATTTTGTAATTTTGTCCATGTGCAGTGATATTTTTGTAATGAACAGTATATGAATAGTGCATGAACAGTGAATGACCAGTGCATTTTCGGATTTTTTAAAATAAAAAATATGTAGATCTTTTAAAAACTTGGTTATTTGGTCAATTATGTGTAAATATTTGGTTAATCACGTGCAAATATTTGGTTAATTTAGTTCATTATATGGTTAACCGGTCATCTAGTTTCAGGATAACCCAATAACCATGTAATGAACTAAATTAACCAAATATTTGAACGTGATTAACCAAATATTTACATGGTTGTGGAAAATGATTGTAAGTTTCAGAATGACCCATTAACCATATAATGAGCTGAATTAACCAAATATTTGCATGTGATTAATTAAATATTTACATGGTTGTGGAAAACGATTGTAAGTTTCAGGATGACTCATTAACCATATAATGAACTGAATTAATCAAATATTTGCATATCATTAACCAAATATTTTCACCTAATTAACAAAAAATGTTAGCACTAAAAAAAGCTAAATATTTATTAAAAAACGAATTTTAAAAAAAAGGTAAAACACTGTTTACATATACGGGTTGTCCCATATAGTTGTCTAACTCAGTTGTTAGAAAAACATTTCTGGTGCCAAAATTTAAAAAATAAAGGATCAGTGTCTTATGGGTATTAGTTAAGAAATTCATAAAAGAAAAATTTATATCGAAAAACTAAGTATTATACTTTTCAAAATATTAAATACATCATATTATATTTTTTATATATATATATATATATATATATATGTGTGTGTGATTCTTGAAATAATGACCTAAGCGTCATTTCATATATATATATATATATATATATATATATATATATATATATATATATTGTGATTCTTGAAATAATGACCTAAGCGTACTTATTATCATTCTTCAAAAATAAATTATATGAATCATGCGTTTTGATTGGGTAGCGCGTCAAATTCGCCGCTAAAGAAAATTGATTGTCCCGTGAAACCATCGTGGCAAAGTCACTGGGGCCGTGGGGCGCCGAATTTTGAACGCTGGCCCACGAGGGCATTAATGTCTTTCTGCGAGCAGTCTGAAATTAACAATAATGTATAAGCTGCGGTATGAATAAGAAAATGAAATCAACTTTACCAGATGATAAAATTTTATCAATTTAAAATTATCGAAATATAAAATATGCATATGTAATATTATTTTCTAAACGTAAGACAGGAGCTGTGGGTGGGGCGGTTTCAAACTTTCAATTACCTATCCTGAGTGCAAACAGATGACCTAATTCCCATTTTAGCCTTTTACATACACACTTTTTAATTGTAATAAAAGATCATTATACTATACTTATTAAAGGGGTTCACCTTTTTTAGCTCCAAAAGTTTATAGAGTGGTGATTTCGGCCCTAATCATTCGTAGATTTCTTAATTTGGGGTTGGTTTCCTGCTTTGCTGTCCTCTACTTTATTTGTTCATTCTAACTTTTGTTATTACGGGTTATCCCTCTCTCAAGTCTTCAGAGCTCTTTTAGTCCATTTTATTTCATAGCATTATAATCTAGATTCAATGCAAGCTATAGTTTACAATCTTATTTTCTTCTTTTCAATTTCTTAAGTACGAAGACACGAGATTCTTCAACTAGTTTTATTGTATAGTTGAAGCTTGTTAGTCAAGTTTAATGAACTTATAAAAACCTTATTCCCACAACAAAAAATGTGGCTTTAAATCACTGTCCAGTGTGTTTGGATAAGGTATTTATAGAGGGTGAAGTATTTTAAGAGGGTGATTAAAATACTTTGTTTGGGTATTAAATATGAAATATTTTAGAATTCAATAGATTTTATGAGGGTATTTTGTTTAAGGTAAATTTGAGGAATTTGAAAAACCACCTAAAGAGGTGATATTTTGAAATTCCATCTTCTTACTCACGTGTCACATACCACCGACGCCGACCCCCGAACCACACAGCACCCGACCCAGACACCCTGGACCAGGCCGAGCCCCCTAATCACCGGGGCCCGACCCTCGCACCACCCGGACCCGATCCCAGGACACATGGTGCGGGGGCATCGGCCCTCGAACACCAGGTTGGGGGGCGCCGGCCTCCGGACACCCGGTGGGGGGTCGCCGGTCCCCGGACACCTGGTTCGGGGGCGCGGGTACCCGGACAGTTGAAATCCCAATTTTTTTAAATGAATATTAAAAAATGTAATCGAAGGCAATTGAAATGCTTTATTCAAACAAAGAATTTAAAATACAAGGTATTTGAATTACCTTATCCAAACAAAGTATTTTCAAAATGAAAATAATTCAATTGAAGTAATTGAATTGTCTTGTATTTTAAATTCCCTGAAATTTTGAAATATTCCATCGAAACACACACTTAGTGTGATTCCTCCCTCATTTAACTTAAAAAACCAAGCATGTGAAAGAAGATCTATTTAAATATTTTGGACCCTCTTAATTAACTCAATACATACATGATACTACATTCGGTCGACAATACAATAAACAAAATCCTGAAACACATAAATCAAGGAAATGTATTTGAATGAGTTAATTATAGTTAATACTCATATAAATTTTCAAAAATACCCCTTATAATTTTAATTAATATTCCGATGCCATATAATTAATGACAGTAATTAATAAAGACAATATCGAAAATTAATATTTAATACGTGTGAAAATTAATACATGTTTCTTATATATTTTTTTAAAAAAGAACTATTTATTTATTATAATGTGGATCAAAGATAGTATTATTAGAGCAATCGATTCAGCTCTGGAACGAGTATTAGAGACTCATTAATGGTCTCGTAATTATTGTTACCATTGAAAAAAAGAAAAAGAATTACGAGCCATTAAAGCCAGAGTGGAGCAATGAGATCATCATTATAGGCGATGATATCAGGCTAAGTGAAAAATAAGATTTGATGATCGAGGGAGAGCGTGGAGTAATGAAGGACTCGCACTTGAGAACTCGAAGAAAAAAAACATAAAATCAAACGCTGCATAAGTTTTCCTGTTCAATTTGATAAAAAAAAAAAAAGTTTTCATGTTCAATTATCAGTAAGTTATGTAGTACTTGTTATATACATTTTTTTATCAACATCTCCCTATGTCTATAATTTTCAATATATGATCTAGATAAAAATAGGTAGATTGTTCATATACATTTTTTTGTTTTACTTTTCACATAGATTTTATAAGTTTTTTTTTCCAAATTGATCATTCACGTTATAATCTGTTTTACGCGTTAGTTCTTAAATCAATTTCGATATAATACCATCAGTTTTACCTGACATGGCTTTCAAGTTAGTATGACATGTGATTTTTGATCCAATCCCGTAAAATCGAAATTGACGAAAATGACTAACGTGAAAATAGAATATAACGTGTAGGACCAATTTAAAAGAAAAAAAAAAAACTTATAAAACAGATATACAAAGTAAAAAAAAAGACTAATCTATCTATTTTTCTCATAATTTATGTTTGGCTTCCAAAACTTTTACATATTTCCCTAAAAAAAAATTTTTACATATTGACAATTAGATTTTACCACTCAAGCATATGCCATGTGAAGAGATGCGAAGGAATAGACATACGTGACAAGTATTATTCATATTTTCTTCCACGTTTTGTGCAAAAATGTTTAAATGGGTCAAGGAGATTAGCGTTGCTTTAGGTAAGAAGGGGACAAGGAGGATACGTTTAACATTAGAAACAAAGCCGCGTGATAAAGCCTTTGTCAAAAGGTCTTTGTAATTGTACACATCGAAAACATAGCAGAAAAAACAGACCGAGAGAGATAGAAAATCATCAAGTTGATGTATTTATCATTTTCCACAAATATATTTAATACAGTACTCTACTTCTTAATTTCCAATAAATGATATTGAAAAGGCAAATGTTGGTACCGGTTTAGGAATAAACAAAGTCTTTTTAGGGAAGCATGCAGATAGTTTATTTTAACTTGAAAATAGCTTATAAAATTAATTTATAAAATAGTTTTTGATATTTTAATAAGTTCCTTTTAATATATTTTTTTCCTCAAGGTATCACGTGAACAACTACGAATATTATTATCTCAAATCGGGTAGAATTATAGGATGATAAAATTATCTCTAAAGAATTTCAAAGTTGTTGTATTTTTAGTGTTCAGATTCCAACTTGAGACAACTGAATAGGTCGAAAGACACTCAGTTATCTCATTCAAGTATTACTGGGTTAAGTTTTTTTAATTTATTTCAATAAATTTATCATATGTATTTATAGGGATTTGCTAAGGTACATTCACTCATTTTTTAGATGGTGTACGTTAGCAAACTATAATTAAAAAAATGAAAAATACACCCGAATTGTAGCACTTGTTAACGTACTCCTTCTAAAAAAAATGTGTGGGTGTATGTTAGCAACCCCTATAAGGATTTGCTAACGTACACCCACCCATTTTTAACATGTGCAAAGATTGCACTGATTTAGCTTCAATAAATACACATTTTAAATTAAATTTGACTATCTATCATTTTTTTTTCAAAAATGATTTTCTCTCTTCCCTACCTATTATCCTATTTATTATATGAATTCACTTGCCTGTATGATTTCAGTCTCAATTCGCCTTTTTTAAATCAAAACAATAACAATCACGTTAAAAGTTTATATTTATTCAGGTTATGTGTAACAATTACATTATTAATTCTTGTTGTAGATAAATAATTAAGAAATATTAAATTAGTATTTCAAAAAAAATATAAATATTAAATTACGATTTAGATTATACAAATATACATATTTGGTAGGAATATAGCAATGAATTAGTAAATATTAAAATACATTAAAAATAAAATATAAAATTAATAATAAGATTTTATTGTATGCATAAATAAGATATAGTAAATGAAAATAAATTAAATTAAATTTCAGTTAAATAATATAAAATTAAATGAAATAGTATTAAATGGAAATAATTTAAATAAAAACTATTAACAATAAGTGAAAATGATATAGAATTTCCTAAAAAGGATATAGATTTTTTTTACTAATGATATAGAATTTGTTACATAATAGTACTTAATTATATTAGATGAGTTATTGGTTGATTTTTTTATTAGAAAACAAATGTAATGCGGTATTTCCTCAATTATAAGTAAAATTAACTAATTTCATACTTATTAAGGAAGTTAGTTAATTTAGTTTAATTATCTTGATTTATGTAGAAAAAATAAATTATAATTACTAAACTATCCTTTAATTGTCTCGAGAGTATTCAATGGTTTTGAAAAAATAAAAGAAGAATTGATTGAATTAATTAATTGTCTTAATTTTTTGAACATGAATATTATATAGAGTTGAATTGATTAAATTTTACTTATATTTAAATCCAGAAAATATGTATTAAGATGACCCAATTGAAAAGAAGGTTTCCAATATTAAGGAAACTTTTTAAAATAAAAAATAGTGTATATATTTGAACACAGCTCAAGCCTCAAGACACTCCCCAATACTTTCACCAATAAAAAGAGTTTCCTTTGGCTCTGTCTTCTTCCTCTCTAACCAGCTGCCCACACTTTCGGCTCTCTCTATCGCTTCTAGCTGTATTCCAAGCCTCTCTCTCTCTCTCTTTTCTTCATCACCCTTCCTTCTTTTCTTCTCTTCCACCACCACCACCTCTTGTTATTATATCTTTCAACTCAAAACAGAAAGAAACATGGGAGTGTCTCATATGGGGTTTCTCTTGTTTTTCTTTCTGCCTTTTGTTTCGGCTTCTGCCTCATCCAGAAACCTTCCCATCATACCCTTTGATGAAGGCTACACACCCTTGTTTGGGGACAGCAACTTGGTCATCCATAGGGATGGCAAAACGGTTCATCTTTCACTTGATGAGAGAACAGGTTTTTATTTTTTATTTTTTCCTTTTCAGTTTATCATTTATGGTTTAAAAATCTATATGGGGTTGTTTGATTCTTCTCAAGATGGTGTTTTTTTGGGCTAAAGTTTTCATCTTCATATTTTTCCATTTCTGGGTTGTGTTTGCAGGTTCTGGATTTGTGTCTCATGATCTTTACCTTCATGGATATTTCAGTGCTTCGATTAAGTTACCTGCTGATTACACTGCTGGTGTTGTGGTTGCCTTTTATGTGAGTAATTGCCTCAAATTACTGATACATAAAAATGATATGTTGGTTTTTTTTTTTCCGTTGAGAAATTTATTTTTAGTAATTTGTTATCCTTTTTTAGAAATTTAATTATTCATCATCATCTGAAAGGGTACACGTTTTTTACCTCGTTTGATCAAGATTTCTCTTTCACTCCAGTAGCTCAATCTATATGGAGCTAGTCTGGTCAATCCCTCTTAGTGAAGCTCTTTTTTTTTTCCACATGGATTTTCTCCTTTTATTTCCCTCTCTATTATTAGTATTTTCCTTTTTTTTCCATTACCTAAGATGTAAATTGAAAATGTGATCCAAAAAGCTCTCAGGATTTTACTGATGAGGTGTTGAAGCATTCTTGTAAATTTTTTGTGATATAATATATAATAAAGAAATAGTTTTCAATTTCATCTTTTTCTTCAATATCTTGCCCACCAATGAAGACTGAAATTTATAATTTTTCACCACTTTCTAAAACAAATTTTAATGGCTTTTTTTTATACTGGGAAAAGTTCAATTGTTTGTTTGAACCTAAAACGTCAGTGTAACAGTGTTTTTGTATCTTTGTGTCTGCAGATGTCAAATGGTGACATGTTCCAGAAGAACCATGATGAAATAGACTTTGAGTTTTTGGGAAACATTAGAGGCAAAGACTGGAGGATTCAGACCAATGTTTATGGCAATGGAAGTACCAGCATTGGCAGAGAGGAAAGATATGGTCTTTGGTTTGATCCTGCTGAGGATTTTCATCAGTACAGCATTCTCTGGACAGATTCTCAAATCATGTAAGCATCTAGTAGAACCTCCCCTATATACCATATTTAGTTCTCTTTTGATTTTTAAACACCAGACTAATATATCTTCATCTTCTTTGTTATAGTAATTCTTTTAATCATTCTTTACTATTCCTTTTTTTACTCTAGTGATCTCTTTTTTGTAAGTAGTAATTTGATTGTTTTTGTTGTTGGATTGGTAAGTTTTTTTTTGTTGTTTTTTATCATAGATTTTTCTGGTCTTCTATTCCCATTTACTAAGTTTCTTAATCATTCATATAATTAATTTTTTATACTCTAGTAATCCTTTGTTTATTAGCAGTAATATGATGGATATTGTTTGTTGGATTAGCCATGTCTTTTTCAAAGATTTCTCTGGTTTTCTTTTTCAAAGATTTTTTATACCCCCTGTTTTATTTTATAAAAGGAACCGGTTTTCTCCTTTTACAGTATTGCTTTTATGGCTGACTCTTTGATTACTTACTGAGAATGAATATAACTAGATATTATAACATAGCTAATACTTAAATTGTACACATCTTTATTAGGGTTAGAAAATTAATTTTGTCAACCTAAATTCATGAATTTGTGATTAATATTCTTTCCTTAGTTACTATAGTTACCAGATGGAAGCTCATGTTCCCCTAAAATCTTGGGAATACAAGGAAATCCTCATGGAATTTTTGTTTTTCTTATCCAACCATGTTAATTTTGTCTACCACAGTTTACACAACTGGTAATGGTGGCTCATGTCACCTAGATTAGGGTAGCTTTGATTCTTGCAAAGGGTCCATTGTGCAGTCGTTAAGCTTGGGCGCCTGCCTTTACCTTAGTGTGAAACAGTTACTGCTGACCCTAAATTTTTCCCAACCATAAAACTATGTTAATATCTGCTTTCTAATGTTAGTTATAGATTTATTTATAGTTTACTTATTTTCATAATTGTGTTGCTGTTTTTTCTTGTGCAGATTTTATGTAGATAATATTCCAATTAGAGAAGTTAAGCGAACAGAATCTATGGGAGGAGATTTCCCCTCCAAGCCAATGACTTTGTATGCCACAATATGGGATGCATCTAATTGGGCTACCAATGGAGGCAAATACAGGGTGAATTACAAGTATGCACCCTATGTTGCTGAGTTCTCTGACCTTGTCCTGCTTGGTTGTGCAGTTGATCCAATTGAACATGTAGCTAAGTGTGACAATGCTCAAAGTTCTGAAGCAATTCCTTCTGGTGTTACACCAGTACAAAGAATCAAAATGGTCAACTTCAGGAAGAAGCACATGACTTACTCTTACTGTTATGATAGAGTCAGATACAAAGTTCCTCCATCAGAGTGTGTGATCAATCCCCAAGAAGCTGAAAAACTCAGAAAATTTGATCCTGTCACATTTGGTAGCGGCCGGCGTCACCATGGAAAACATCACCATCACAGCAGAGGCAGCCAGGTAGAGGATGCTTCATTTTAAAGAGGGAGTTCCATACAAAGATACATTTTCATCCTTGATTCAGATTGATTGCCTGGGTTGATATATTTCTCTATTTTGTTTCCTTTCATTTTGGTGTATAGAGAGAAAGAGAGGCATAGAATTCCTGAATATTTTAGTTTTGATATGGTTCTTGCTGGTGGGTATGTGTATAGGTCATACCTTTAGGTTCCCTGGTATTTTGTTATTCATGTCTTATGCTTTACATATTGAATCTGTTGATTTCTGTACTTAGACCA
The DNA here is from genome assembly GCA_030762895.1 of Sophora flavescens. Taxonomy (NCBI): domain Eukaryota; kingdom Viridiplantae; phylum Streptophyta; class Magnoliopsida; order Fabales; family Fabaceae; genus Sophora; species Sophora flavescens. The sequence goes on from CM061068.1 coordinate 77,930,937, forward strand.
CACCTCAGGGTTTCAATAAATTATTTAGCATGAGTTGTTTAATGAATATCAGGCATGAAATATTTCTAATTAAATATGCAACATTGGTGAAACTAATTGTTTTATTTATTTATGACAATGATTGTACTGATGTACATACTCCTGTTGTATATGTGGTCATATTTATAATTTGTCAGCAAAAGACTTTATATACGTTTGTTATTTCAATCTTAATTGGAATCCAAAGTCAAGGAAATGTGAATTTGTTACAGCACTGGTCAGGTTGGTGGGCCTTCCACTTAATAATGACCAGTTTGTTTCTTTACACCCTTTCTTTCCTATATTTTGTTCTGGTGTATATGGATTAAGTTGGGAATTGGAAAAGGGTAGTTGAGATTCGTACAGATAAATTATGTGGAGTTGTTATTGAACTGTTATGTGTCTTGCAAATAGAAACAACAAAGATCTAGTATCTTCACTGTTTTAGAAGAATTGGTCTTGCATCTAAGAATTGATCTTGCTTCTTGCCAATCACTAATCAGCGATAAATTTATCAAAGAGAAAATGTTACATACCATAGAGAAAAATGTTACATACCATATAAAAAGTTATATTTTTATGGTAAATATAGAGAAAAATTCAATTACTTTTTCTCCCTCTTATTTTAAAGGGAAAAAATATATAAAAAAGAGATGTAAATTATGAATAACATTATTGGGTAACCAGCATACATAAAGGACTGAAACCTACACTACACTGGACATATTGCATCCTATAGTAGAAGACAAAGGATTGATTACCACAAGAATCAATGTTAATTTGACTTTTGCTATCCAGTTAGTAGTATTAACATGAGAGATCACAAAGCCCATTATATTCCTTACAAAATGAAATTTCCGAGTTAAACTTGTCCCCACATAAAGCTAAACAGTCTAGAAACAGACAAAAATTGATTGGAGAAAAGAAAGGTTGCTTTTTACAATTACTTTCCAGAAATTTAGGTCCTTTTTTATCGCAGGCCATCTCCCTTTTCTTCTCCCCATTTGTTGCATCCAATGACCAATTTTCATTTGTTCAAGATTCAAATTGTTGGAAAAGTTATAACTTTAACTTTCATAGAAAAACTCAACCAATTTTTCAAAAAGCTCAAGATTTATATATAAAAGCAAAATGTGCTTTCATATTTTTTTACTTTCATTCATTAATTTTATTTTTGTTAGATTTAAACTTAATAATCGTATACAAGGTACGTTTTCATACAACTTTATTGTAGAAACATCATAACCACATAAGCATGCATCTCATTTATCAAGAACAAACAATAACTTGATAACCTTAGGATCTACCACATGTTGGCTTATCAAAGATTATAGGAATACCTAGATCCATTACTAATGGTCAATGTGCTGAAACACGAAATGGGAGAGAAAGAGAGACGAGTAATAAACATGTTGGCAAATTGGTTCTTCCTCATCTGGGACTCCGCAATATGCAATATATCCGACGTATTGGGGGACCATAACCTATAACAGTGTGATGACTAATTAGGGGTCTTATTATTCCTAAATCGATCATCAATTACATCTATTTATATTTCACCTATATCAAATAATTAATTTAATTATTTATCAAAATCAAAAATTTGATTAGACTTATCTCTTAATTTGATCATATCAATTAAAATCCTTAATTGATAAATAATTAATATAATTAATTACCGGTTGTCCAAATTATGATATTCAAATAAAATATTACGGCAACTTTTAAACATCTTTTATAATTGTGGATGATTTTTATCTGTCACGTCAAATATGATTTTTTTTTTTTCACTTGTCACTTATCTAGAGCTCCGGTTAAGGAAAATAAAAAAAATAATTTTTATTAAAAATATTATATTCAATATTTCAATAAGTATTAATATGTACATTTCCAATCAAAATTTGTTTTTATTGGCTGCCTCGACTAGTGTGCCCCAAGGGTATATCGAAAATATTAAAATACATTTCATATCAAACGGCAAACCCCCACTTGCCTGTAGAGCCTGTAATTTCTTATTTTGACACATTACACGAGGAAAGTCAGGTAAACTATCATAGGGGGAATCTAAACGTTAGCAGAAGACGACATACTGAACTGAGTTTCTGGACCGACCATTTTAGACGTGACCAGTTCATGTTTTTGGAACTGATAAATGTAACGTTAATTGTTAAATGTATATTCAGTTCTTGCTTCACCAGCCTTTACATATGTGGAATATGAAACAGAACTCTGACAGAACCTAAACATGTCTTCGTTTTTTTTACAAGCAAAGATAATATAATAATAAAGGGTACAAGAGATACTCCAACCCATATACAAAACAACAGTAAGACAAACAATAGATTCAATATAACTAAAATACTAGATCCAAACCCGGCATTCGTATTACATTATCCTAGACCGAGCCCCACCATACCAAAAATGAGATAAAGTTCCTGATGTAAACAAAGCCAAATAGCTGATTTCTCTGCCTCCACCGACCTGGTCACATTGGCAAACCAAAAAACAGTCCGCTAAATAGGCAACTTGTGATATTTTTAATTTCCTAGACAAAACCATGAATAATTGTTAGGAGGTCTGTATCAATGCCTAAGGATTAGTCTCACTAATGTTTATAGGAATACTCTGTCAAAGACCTCAAAATAGTCCTATATTAAAAAATGGACACCTATGCTGTCCTCCTAGCTCCTAACTATGTTGCTCCCCTTAATGGATTAAGAATAAGTTATTTCAGTTTAGCATGTGATTAGCTTAAGGAACCACCAATGTGATCACGAGAGCTTCATTTTGTTTTCCAATAAACCGTCACTAAAAACCAACATTGACTCTTAAAAGCAGATGTAGAACAACTTTAAATTAAGTTTTGTTATACGGTTTTGAAAATCGTTTTCTTCACAACAAATAGTAAATTCAATACAGAGAATATTAACAAGTGTCTTTGGGTATTGTTTAAGGAACTGAAAAAAAAAAATTTGTTTGGAAAATAATGTATTTAGCGTTTCAAAAAGTGTTACATTTAATTTTTCAATACAAAATTTTCTTTTATGAGTCTCTTAAAATGTCCTTAGGACACTCATTAACAAGATCATTGAATAAAGATTAGCTTTTGATAAGCAAGTAGCATTACCCTACTTACTGGCCTGAGGACTAGCTAGCATAAGCAGATACGAGGTTTGCTATTGAATTCTTGATTCAAGACACGATTGACATTTTCAATTATTCTTTTAGCATTTTTGTTAATTATTTTAATTTTAATTGTAATTTAAATTAGTTTTACGTAAAAGTTAATAAAAAAAATTGGAAAGTAGCTTAATTAGTCAAAGTTATGCTCGTGTCAATTTGATGTAAATTATTTATAATTTTGCTGTAATTGTATATTTGAAAGAGGTTGTTTTTTTAAAGAGATAATAGTTTTCTATTTGAATTATCACTATTTTTTTTTATTATAAAATCTTTTAAACACAATAAATTTATCCATGTCAGGGAGCTTTTAATTATAAGTTATTTTTTAATACAAGTTAATTCAAAGGGTTTGATTGCATTGTCAATGTAATCAAATGGGTTCCACGTAACTTTTTTTTTTTTCATTGTATTCAGTGTGATATTTAAAGATAATTACTTTTTTTTTAATAAGCAATGATAATATCAAAAGAGTACAAAATGTACTCCAACCTGATACAAAAGTAATATTTACAAGCAAAAAACTGGAAATAAGAGCAGAAGCTAATTTTTCAACCTAAAGCCATATCAAGCTATAAGATTGAACCCTAACTCTAGCTCTACAGTCACAACTGCCCATTACAGAAATCGACCACCCCCACAACTGGAATAACGCCCCCATCAAATACCCAGACCATCCCAAATTTAGAAAAAACGGACACCCTGCACTTGTCGAGAATTTAAAAGCCAATTTTTTTTTTAATGGTATGCCAAAAAAATATGATTGAGTGATAGTATAAAATTTGTCAGTGTGTTATAATTAAATTCCTTATAATAATCATCTTAAGATTCATGGATATAGATGTGAAAAACTTTACATTAACAGTATATCAACATTAATCTTTAATTCAAGCACAAACTAAATTTTTAGTGTAATAGATAGTTTGTTCTGGTACTCAAATTTTCAGTGCCAAACTCGACTCCTGGTTTTTCAATAGCTTCACTCTCAATCCACTTGTAGACCAAAATCCTGTTGGCTGCCAACCAGGTTTGAACTGGAGGGAGCAATAGTCAACTGTAGAAGTGAGAGGCTGTCATCTTCATTCCTCACAAGCCACATGACTCATAATTGTCCCCAGAATCACTAATCATTGTCATTGAAATCTTTGTGGTGTCAAAGACTGCATATCTCATCCCCTTTCAGCTGGTAGGAAATGAAAAGTTCTTCAACTACTGCCAGCTTTAAAGTTGGAATGGAACCGATTCCCTAAGTCTCCCAAATGTAAAAGATTCTCGTGAAGTTGGGAGTCATAAGGTGGTCAAGATGGTTTGGATGGGGACTGGAGAGTTAAGGAGTGGAGTGATAAGGAGGTTGAGGGTTCAAACCCCACCAACTAACAAAAATAATAGCATTAAACACTAACATTTGCCTATAAAAAAAACTACAAATACCAAATTTCGGTCTAATACAATCTCATTCATAAGTGATGGCTTCTTCCAAAAATACATGGTTAAAACAATCTTTGGTGTTAAAAGCTTATGTTTTTTACTATGTAGCATTCAGCAGCATTGAAATACAGTTTCATGAATAAACGCCCTTCTTTTTCTCTATCAGCTGGACAAAATTATGGACAATTGTCTTGCCTTTGGTGGTTATAATGCTCTCTGGACGAAACTGAACGCGCTGTAATTTTGAAGGAGAGAAAGTTCAGCACCACTGATAATATGTAAAGAGAAGGGAGCCAATTCTTGAACCACCAAAGCAGCCAAGCTTCCTATTATTTCAACCCAAAGCACATATACTAAGATTTCAAGTTTTCAACCTAAAAACACTGAGAAGGGTAGGAGACAAGAAAAAAGGGATGATAAAATCTGGAACAAAGGTCTACTAATGTTAGAACAATTTACTTTAAGTAGGTGATTAAATTTGACAAAACAGGTTACTGAATGTGTACAGTAACCTTTTGAACACTCATCAAATTGCAAAAGAAAATGATAGTACTACATTCTTTTCAACACTCTTCAATACTCTTTTTATTATCGGATGATTTTCATATGGAACCCAATAAATCACATGGGTCCACTCTTTATTTAGCGGGTCTCACACGAACTCCACCAATAATACAAAGTCTTTTGAAGAGTGTTGAAAAGAACGTGTTTCTAACATTACTCAATATTAAATTTTGATGTATACTTATTGATTAATTAACCCATCCTTTACTTTTTTTGTTAAACTCACTCTTGAACATGGAAATACCGAAATACTAATAAAGTACATAGTACATATTAAACATAAGATGACACAGAAGATCTCTAGGAAGCCTAAATTCAGATCCATGAAAGCAGACATTCCTAGATATTTCGGAAACTACAAAATATGGCTGAATGCTTGAAAGAAAAATTGAAAGAAACAAAAATATTCATTGTCGTCCTAGCACTGAGGGGCATGGCAGGACATACTAGAAAGAAGAATAGCCAGTTGAAGATGTCAAGTAAACTCCATATCAAGAACAAACCGTATTACACTGTTTCCCTCACTTTCTGAGAAGGAAATTGAACCTCATCAGGAAGATTCTCGTTTTCAATCACAAGGCTGTGATATCTACCAGCCAAGAAAGGACTGAAAATGATATCAAGACAATGGTGCCAAATAATGTCAGAACTCAGAAACAGTCAAGAATGAGAAGAATGTCGTATCTGAACACATAACCAACAGCCAATTTTAAACAACACATTGATAACATAGCCCTCAAATTTCATATAAAAGTAACAAAACCTTACTTTGATAACCCAGTAAATAATCCATCTTCTTTCTCATCATAATGCATTGAAAGAACGCACAATCTCCCCTGCACAGAATAAAGGCACAGTCTTGATGTGAACCTACTGTAATGGTCCAGAAAAAAGGGAAGAAATGAAAGCGAAAGATAAAAATTCTTTAAAATGAAGGGATGCTTGCCACAGAGAATGAAAGCCAAGTTTCCACCAATACATAATGATGAACAATACACAAATAGCAAGGAAATCTTACACTCAAGTTATATACACCAAATATGTCAGTGGCTATAAGACTTGAAGACAAATTTGAGGAGTCACCTCCAAAAGCCTCCCCAATACACTGCAAACCCATGCACACACCAAACAAAGGTGCAGTGGCCCAAGTTCCAATACTCTTTGCAAAGATATACGAGAATCTTGCGATTTACATCTAAGGAGGGAACATCATATATAACAGTCTTATTGTGTATTTTATCCTATCATTTTCTTTATCTAATATATAAACATTGATCATCTATAGAACTATTTGACAAAATTTATATAATGGAAAATAATTGAAAATGCAGAGAAGCCTTACCAGACCCAGGTGATATCATCACTCCTCTAGGATTCTTCCTATTAATAAAATATAATAGAGTTTGAAAACACCATAGCTTACTAAATCCAGAACTTTAAAGTGTATCTATGCTCCTACAACTTGCTTCATCGATAAGAATATGCTTGACATGCATAACCATGAAAGTTTTTTCACCTTTTTTAGCCCTCCACAGTCAACTCATCATTCCGGTAGACCTCAAAGTGGAATCCGAATTCTCCCATATATTTCAAGTTTAGTATGCAAAATATTAGAATTTCCATTTTTTTAAAACAACAGGTAAAAGTTATAGAATGTACAAGTACAACAATACATTCTATATGAAGCCCTCAACCCTATTCCTAATTACATTTTTTGTTAATACGAAATAGGGGTGAAGAATTTCAAACTCATGAACTCTTATGAAAAAAGTTTCAGTTGAATACTTGAATTTGAAGCAAAGGACTTTTAAGAGAAAAGGGGAAACCAGGAAAGGAACTCCACTTTGCCTCATGTTTTGACAAGATATGCAACAAAGTCAAGTAGTTAACTTTGCAGGATGGAGTGGGGTGTTAGCAGTTTAAATTAAATTTGTAATCCACCCTACTCTATTTATTACATTATGACTTCCGAACAATGGATTGGGGGCGTGGGGCTCCCTTTCAAATACATTTCCACTCCATCTCATTTCAAACCACTCCATTATGAACCACCCTTCTCCACCCCCTTAAAAAAAATTCCCAAATATAGAGGGAATGAGAATGATGCTCTTTCTATATCTATTAGATTTTGGGTCTAACTCAATCTCAAAAGCTAACTCATAGGATGAGGTTTGTCCACTATTTATAAGCACTTATTAGACATTATCTCTAGTCAATGTGGGACTTGTGTTTTATCAATAACACCCCCACACGCCCAGCAGTATTGGGCTTGGTGCGTGGATAACATGGTGGGTATCATAGGATGAGGTTTGTCCACTACTTATAAGCTCTTATTAGACACTATCTCTAGTCAATGTGGGACTTAAGTTTTCCCAATACACCCCCTCACGTCCAGCACTATTGGGCTTGGTGCATGGATAACATGGTGGGTATCATAGGATGAGGTTTGCCCCACTACTTATAAGCTCTTATTGACTTGGGTTTTTCCCAATACGGCCTCATGCCCAACACTATTGGACTTGGTGCATGGATAACATGGTGGGTGACATAACAATGGATCTAGGATAGCTTTGATACCATATTATATTTTGGGCTAACTCAATCCCAAAAGCTAGATCATAGGATGAGGTTTGTCCACTACTTATAAGCTCTTATTAGACACTATCTCTAGTCAATGTGGGACTTGGGTTTTCCCAATACATCCCCTCACGTCCAAAGACTATTGGGCTTGGTGCGTGGATAACATGGTGGGTATCAAAGGATGAGGTTTGCCCCACTAATAAGCTCTTATTAGACACTATCTCTAGTCAATGTGAGATTTGGGTTTTTCCCAATACGGCCTCACGCCCAACACTATTGGGCTTGGTGCATGGATAACATGGTGGGTGACACAACAATGGATCAGGATAACTACGATACCATATTATATTTTGGGTCTAACTCAATCCCATAAATTAGATCATAGGATGAGGTTTGCCCACTACTTATAAGCTCTTATTAGTCATTATCTCTAGTCAATTAGGGATATCCCACATTTCTCCAATGGAACTTTAAAGAAACTTACTTAGTTTGGAAATCCCTCTACCGTATCTTCTGTTGACACATAAAACCCCAATTGAATTTAAACTTACAGGAGGATCAAGAATATGAGATGTAAGAAGCTTTTCAGTAAAAGTTAATTTCATAGGAATCGGCCTATAAATTTGGTTCATTTTATATTGTAATAGTTTAAGATTTAAAAAACACAACAAATGCTTGAAATTAACCCAATCTCAACCTTGCTGCACATTTTCACAAGTTGAGACCTGTAGTGTAATTAGTGGTTTGGTCTCAAGCAGTTCTACTAATTTGCATCAATTTATAACAAATTCTACTAATTGGGACCTCCAAAAATATTTTAATTACTTAACTCCGAGTAATTTTAACAAAGCAATGATATGAAATTAAACACCAGCGTGATCAAATTTCACAACTATCAAAAGAATGAACCTGTCAAAGGTTATAGGTAAAGCTGTCATAGTTGTCATTCAATAACCACAATGGGGTTGTTAGACTTTCCAGCTGAAATGGGTGAGCTTGGATTTGCTTCTAAGACATTAGACACCTTCTATGGCTTTTGGCACAAACCCATTTCCCCTTTTGGGCAAAAAACGTCAATCTGCATTAAAAATCAAATTTTTGCATCAAAATTTCAGACCAAAAGAAAAGCAGCCGAAAGATTTACAAAGAAGAAGTGGGAAACGAAATACTTATAAGGAAGAAGAGGGTTGGTTTCGGAGACAGTGAGGGTAGCGAGGAAAGTGGTGGGATATGGAAGAAAGGGCCTTTTCACAAAAATAGGTTACTTTTAAAAATTATTTATCAGTTCAAGATTATGAAACTATTTATCAATGAGGGTTGTTTTGGACACATGATATATTTTATTTTATTTTCACCCTGACATGTTAAAGGCGTCAATCAGACCGGCGCCTTCCAAGTCAAAGGCACCAGTCAAACTGGCGCCTACCATTATTAAAAAAAAAGACAATTGATAGCAATAACAAGAGGTATAAAAAAATAATAGCAATAACAATTTACACCAAAAAATATTAATCAATTATTACAGTAGTAAAAAATTTTTTACCTTATAATAGCATTAATGTCATCGTTACTTCATATACTTATAGTATAAATTTTTTTAGCAGTATTCCTTTAAAATTGCTAGTAACTTTATTTTAATTCTTAGAAGATAATTTTTTTTTACTATTGTAATAATTGATGAATATTTATTGGTGTAAATTATTGTTGCTATTTTTTTTATGACCCTTATGATATTATTTGTTACTTGTTATTATGATTTTTTTTTATTGCCTATTATTGTTTTAAATGGCTTTTTGACCAAAAAGGGTTTCTTTTAGAAACTATTTATTAGTAGCAAGTAGCAAATAACAATGACAAGTAGCAAATAATATCACAAGAGGCGTAAAAAAATAATAGCAATAACAATTTGCACCAATAAATATTAATCAATTATTACAGTAGTAAAAAAAAATTACCTTGTAAGACTTAAAAGAAAGTTGCCTGCAATTTAGAAGGAACACTGCTACAAGAAAAACTTATGCTATAAGTATAGTGAGTAACGTTGACATTAATGATAAAGTATTTATTTAAAACAATAAAAGGCAATAAAAAAAATCCCCTAATAACAAGTAGCAAATAATATCACGAGAGTCATAAAAAAATAATAGCAATAACAATTTACATCAATAAATATTCATCAATTATTACAGTAGTAAAAAAAAAATTACCTTGTAAGAATTAAAAGAAAGTTATCTGCAATTTAGAAGGAACACTGCTACAAAAAAAAAATTATACTATAAGTATAGGGAGTAACGATGACATTAATGCTAAAGTATCTATTTAAAACAGAGTAAATAGCCAAAATGGTCTCTGAAACTGTGAGGTCGTGTCAAGTTGATCCCTCAAATTAACAAAATTTCAAAAAGGTCCCTGAAACTATCAAACGTTGATCAAGTTAGTCCCTCCGTTAAGTAGGGTTCCTTGACGCCGTTAACGACGCTTATGTGGCACGTTAAGTGCCCATGTGGCCTCCACCTTGCATGACAGCTGTACCACAGTTTTGGGAACCAATCTGATACTCAATTTTAGGGACTAAAATGATACTTACTTTGTCTTTTAACACTTCTTCGTTTCATTTCCATCCCTCATTTTTACCTTTTCATCTTCCTCGGCGTAACCTCCCCTCCTCCCCTCTGCCACACCCTTCCTTCTGCAACCGCTCGCCGGAGACCATAACCCGTCGCCGGAACCGCACCGGAACTCGCTTCCACTCAAAACGCAGGTGTGTATTTTGTTTACCCATTTTGTTTTGAGTTATGGGTTTTGATTGTTCATCTTCTTCTTCATATTGTGCATGTGGTAGGGGTTGGGTAGGGTTTCATCTAAGCCTCTATTACATTAGTTTTGTACTTAGGCATTTGCCCTAGTTATCGTTTTACCCATTGTTGCGCATTCTTCATCATCAATGTGGGTGGGTTTAGGGTTTGTTGCGATGCTCTGTTTTTTTGTTTTGTAACAGAGTATATGTAACGTTTTTTAATTTATGCTTCTTTGTTAATGTGCAGAATGAGTACTATGATCACTATTATCGTGCACCATGGAGGCATATTGTTGAGGAATGAGAGAGGAATTCTGGAGTATGTGGGTGGTGAGATGGATGTGTGGGAAGAGTTGGACTCAGACACACTCAATGTTTTTGATCTGTTTAGCATTGTGAAGGTGTGTAAGGGTTATGATAAGGTTGAAAAATTGTTGTGGTTGAAGCCAAACAGGGACCTGGATATTGGGTTGAGGGAACTAACCTCTGATAGTAGCTTCATAGAGATGGTTAAGGCTGCCCTTCTTAATGGGAATGAGATTGAGATTTATCACGAGTATGCCCCCGAGCCCCTTCAGGCATGGGTGCCTAACCAGGAAGCTTTGAATACTGCTAACATGGATGTTGATGAGGGTCTCATGAGTCCATATGAGGACAGCCATTCTACTGCTGATGAAAGTGCAGAGGACAGCCATTACAAGCCTCCTTCGGTTGAAATTAGTTCAGATGATTACGAGGAAGTGGTGTTAAGCAAGGGTAAGAAGGCTAAGGGTAAGAAGGTTAAGGTTGCTGGGACTTCATCCAAGGGTAAGAAGGCTAAGGGTAAGAAGGTTGTTGGGTTTTCATCCAAGGGTAAGAAGGCTAGTGGGAGTGATAGAAAGGGTAAGAAGAAGGTTTCAAGTAAGAGTAGGGAGAGGTCACCTAGTCCTTCAAATGGTGACAGCAGTGATGATAATGATGGTTGGGCTGAGTTTTATATAGGGCATGAAGACTTCTTTAATTATGGGGAGTTAGGTGGTGGAAGCAATCAAGTGCAGCAAGAAGTTGTGAGTGATGGAAGCTACAAGTCTAAGGAAATGAAGGATCCTATTAGTACAGATGAGGAGAATAATGGAACAACTGGTTTGCCTAACTTCCCTCAATTTAATGACAGAGCAAAGTTTGGTAATGTCAGTTTGGTATTAGGAATGGAGTTTACAAATTTATCATCTTTCAAGGCAGTTGTGAAGGATTACACCATACACATGGGCAGGCCAATAAAATGGGTGAAAAATGATAGCTTCAGGGCTAGAGCTAAATGTAAGGAAGTTGGTTGTGATTGGGAGATTTATTGTGGTAGGAGTAATGTAAGGAGGAGTTTCCAAATTAAGACCTTCAAGGAGACTCACAGCTGCTACAGAGCTTTTAAGGTTAATCAAGCAAACTGAAAATGGGTTGTGAAGAAGCTAGAAGAAAAAATTCGTATCCAACCCAAAATCACACATGTAGAGGTTTTTGATTTCCTAAAAAAGGAGTTCAATGTCATCCTTGATAGGTCAATGATTTTTAGGGCAATTAGGGAGGCAAGAGAGTTGGTTGAAGGTAGTGAAAGAGAGCAGTATGGTAAGCTTTGGGATTATGCTCATGAGTTGTTAAGGAGCAATCCAGGGTCATTAGTTAAGATTGATACCATCCCTCTGCCACATTCACAACCACAGTTCCAAAGGTTCCTTGTTTGTCAAGATGCATGCAAGAGAGGATTTAAGGCAGGTTGCATACCTTTTATTGGGTTGGATGGTTGCTTTTTGAAAGGTTACTTTGGAGGACAACTCCTTTCAGCTATGGGGTAGGATGCAAACAACCATATTTTTGTGATAGCATATGCTATAGTGGATGTGGAAAACAAAGACAATTGGGGATGGTTTTTGACATTGTTGCATGAAACACTAGATGATTACATGCAACATGGATGGAATTTCATGTCTGACATGCAGAAGGTAAGATTTTGTCATTCATTATGTGGTCTGGTTTGATAATTTGTTGCATATTTCAGGGACCAATTTGATATTAAGTGACTAATTTTAGGGACTGATTTGTATGTTATGCTTGCAGGGGCTAATACCAGCCATGCAGGAAGTGATGCCAGGAGTGCCCCACAGGTATTGTGCCATGCATTTGTGGATGAACTTTATAAAACAATGGAAGGAAAAGGAACTAAAGGGTGTGGTTTGGGACTGTGCCAAGTCAACCACGGCTACACAGTTCAACATGGAAATGGAAAGGGTTAAGAGGTTGAACCTGAAAGCCTGGCAGTATCTGAACAAATGGCCAAAAGAGGCATGGACAAAGGCTTACTTTGAGACAAACTGTAAGGTGGACAACATATGCAACAATACATGTGAGGTTTTCAATTCAAGGATTGTGGATTATCGTGGTAAGCCTATTCTGACTATGGCGGAGGAAGTTAGATGCTATGTGATGAGGACAATGTGTGCAAACAAGCTGAAGCTTGCTGGGAGGAGAGGACCTTTGTGTCCTATGCAACAAAGTAGGCTGGCAAAAGAGAAGTTGGATAACAATCTGTGGACTCCTGTGTGGACGGGTGATGGTGATGGCATGCGGTTTGAAGTGCAGAACCTTCCTTCTAAGGTTGATGTCAACGTGAGTGCACAAACTTGCACCTGCAGGTTTTGGCAACTAACAGGTGATGGTGATGACATATTGTTTGATTTTTGTATATTGTTTTCTGCTTTTTTATCTATTATGACAGTGTTATTTATGTATATTTGCATACTTTGACAGGTATGCCATGTAAGCATGCATGTGCTGCAATTGCATATAGGAATCAAAGGGCATAAGAGTGTTGTCATGTCTGGCTAACAATGGGGTCATATGATGCAACTTACCAATTTTTCATTCAACCAACACAGTCCGAACAATTTTGGATGCCCACTGATTATGACAAGTCGGTTCCACCTAAGCTCAAGAGAAGTGCTGGGAGACCGAAGAAACAGAGAAGGAAGGATGGAAATGAGGAACCCGTGTGTGGTCATAAGCTGAAGAGGTCATATCCTAACTTCAGTTGCTCAAGATGTGGCATTGAGGTCCATAACAGTAGGGGATGCATGAACACTGGAGTTCCTCAAAAACCTAAAGCTAAGACATCAACTCAAGGACAAGAGGATTTAGTGTCTGAGATACCATTAACACAAACTGATCCTACTATTGAGCCAGTGCAATCTCAAGATGTACTACCACAAGTGCAGCAACAAGTACAAGATCCTCCGGCACAAGTACAGGCCAATCCACCACAAATGCAGGCTCCACCACCATCACAACAAAGAGTGCAGAGGGTATGCTGGCTTTTGCAGGGACTGAGTTGAATTCATATATAAAAGTTCAGGGACTTTTTTGATTTTAAGTTGCATATTTTGGGGACTAAATTGACACTATGTTATCGATTTTTATTTCTGAAGGCAAGGAGATATGGTATAAGAGGACCGCTTATACCACAAGTGCCAAAGGAACCCCCAGTTAGAGGACCACCAGTAACAGCTCCACCAGCCCCAGCCCCTCTTGCACCACCACCAGCTCCACTTCCACTTCCACCACTTCCAATTCTAGCTTCACGGCCTATCATGGTCGAACTTCTAGCACCACCAACTGGATCAAGGGAAGGACAACCACAGTTCATGTCTTTCATTCCAACTCCAGGGCTGCCACAGATGCGTCCAAGGAAACCATGAACAATGGATTCTTAGGAAACTTTGGTTATTTTGGTTATTTATTTTGGAATATGGTGTATGGTTTGTCTGCTGTAGTTTCTGGTTTGGTACAAGTTTAGATGTACTTTGTTTTGGGTATACTTTTAGTAAGACATATTTGGACACCTTTTGGTGCTTCAATTAATACATATGCAATTTATCTTTTGGACCACAATTTGGTGCTTCCTTTCATTTTCTGTAACAAAATGAATCAGTTTGTCTTATGTAACAAAATGAGACATTTACTCCAAGCTTGTCATTCAACCAACACATTACATTCCAAAATAGGACAATACATTACACATTACATTCCAAAATATGCCTATATCATACCTAAGAACATCACACCTAAAACTACCTAAGCACTCTGCCTATCAATCCACCAAACCAGACAAACACTTAACAACACACACATTACAACAACCCCAAATTTGACCATTCTAACATCTGCAACCAAAGTGTCAACCTTGCCAATCAGCTCAATCAATTATGCCTTCATTATTCTCTCACTGCCAGTATCATTAAGAGTTTCACATCTCTCAGAAATCTTGAAAATCTCAGGAATCTCATCCACCCAGACAAGATAGCCACAGTTGCCTTCACCCTGCAACAATTTGACATAAAGAAATTATGGTTAGTAGAAACTATGCTCCCTGCAAAGTGCAAGAAAGTTGCAAACCCAAATGGAGTTTTAGGATTGAATGTTACCAATGGAAAGGGACATCCATGGAAGGCCCTCCCTGGGTTCCTCGGAGTCCTAGAGATTCGTAACACAACTCTCCTCTCACAATTTCAAAACAAAGGTAGGGGGTAGTTGATTAATGCCCCATCAACCCTAGAGCTACTCGACCAAGACGGAGTTGTGGGTTTCTTGGTTTGTCTTGAGTATGGTAACGACGAACCACCACCCATCGGCATCCCTTTTGTGTAGTTGCAGTTGGAGAGAGCGAGAGAGAGAGACAGAAACATATGAAGGAGAGAGAGTAGAGAGACGAACCAGAGACAAACGAAGGAAGAAGAAGATTAACGATAGGGTTTTTGAAAAAAAATTGAGTGTCAATTTGGTCCCTGTATCAATTTGGTCCCTCAAATATGCATGTATAGTGCCCATCTTATGTGGCAGGATGAGTTGGCAGCCATATAAGCGCCGTTAACGGCGTCAATGAACCCTGCCTAACGGAGGGACTAATTTGATCAATGTTTGACAGTTTCAGGGACCTTTTTGAAATTTCGTTAATTTGAGGGACCAACTTGACACAACCTCACAGTTTCATGGACCATTTTGGCTATTTACTCATTTAAAACAACAAGAGGCAATAAAAAAATCCCCTAATAACAAGTAACAAATAATATCACAAGAGTCATAAAAAAATAAAAGTAATAACAATTTACATCAATAAATATTCATCAATTATTACAGTAGTAAAAAAAATTTACCTTGTAAGAATTAAAAGAAAGTTACTAGCAATTTTAAAGGAACACTACTAAAAAAAACTATACTATAAGTATAGGGAGTAACGATGACATTAATGCTATTACAAGGTAAATTTTTTTTTTTACTACTGTAATAATTGATGAATATTTATTGGTGTAAATTGTTATTGCTATTTTTTTTATACATCTTACTATTGCTATCAATTGTTTTATTTTTTAATTTTTTTTAATACTGGTAGGCACTAGTCTGACTGGCGCCTTTGACCCGTCAGAGTGAAAAAAAATAAAATATGCCACGTGTCCAAAAGGACCCCCTATTGGTAAATAGTTTCAGAACAACCCTAAACTGATAAATAGTTTCTAAAAGGAACCCAGTTTGGTCAAAAAGCCGGAAGAAAAAGAAGGGTTTTGGTGGTGAAGAAGAAAGGAAGTGTGAGAGAGCAACATAGAAACCATGATACAGTGTCCTCCTCACGTTTGATGAGAGAAATGATATTTCGACACTCAATTCTGACACAAACTTTTGACACCATCAAATTATGGTGAGTTTAAGAAAGAAAAAGATGAAAGATGAGAGAAAAATAATCAATAAATATATGAGAAAAGTATAAAAGTAGGTGTTGATGTTTGATTTTGATATACAAATAATACCACTTTTCCAATAAAGGACAAACAAACACGGTCTTTGTTACTGCAAATGTCAGAGAGAGACGGCTTTGAATTGATGACCAAAGTATCTTGCTAGGGAGTGTACTAAGGGTATTGGTTAAGAAATCCATAAAAGGAAAATCGATATTGAAAAACTAAGTGTCTCACTCTTTGAAATACTTTTTTTTGGACAAAAAACAAGTTAAGTAATTTCATTAATAATGAACACAATACATTTGATAACGTCGTTACGAACTTGGAGAATAGTAATATATGTAGTCACTGCTATCAAAGAGTAAGCAACTGTATGGACTTTCCTCCTATCAAACTCTAGCAAAGAGTTGTTAACATAAGGTGATAAAAGACTCTTACAATTTGTAATAACAACCCTATAATTAGCTTGATCCTCTTGAATGAGACATAGGACATCATCTTTTTGCACCTGGAGTCTGGGAGAGTAACTATAAGATTTGGCTTTGAAGAAATATCATCCTTCATCACGTAAATTGTGATCGATGCTTCGAGCTACCTGCAAGAAAGGCTCAATGCACTGTCAATTGTCTTCGACTTTATTTGCATAAACTAAAAAAGCCAAAATTAAAAAGAGAAAACGACAAAACGCGTCTGGCCAATAACACCAAACGAGGTATTTATTGATAGAAACTGCACACAGGTTACTCATGCCTCGACAGTTCCAACTAAGGATACTCATGGCTTCTGGCAGGCCTGAGAACTAGAACCTACCAATAAAAAATGGAGAGAAATTGAGAGAAACAATTCATTCATCTTCTTCATCCAGCAATAATAGACTCTCACAAATGGAGGCAAAAACATAGCTCTCACAAGCTGAGAGAAAAACACAATACTCGTTGGACTGAACGCACTCTCTGTTTTTTCAATTCTCTTTTTTTGGTTCATCAATCGGCACTTGTTTTGAGTTGAGAGTTGAGAAGAGCTGTCAAAACGGGCTGGCCCGGCCCATTCGGGCAGACCCGTTCGGGCCAAGGCAGTTTCGGGCTGGGCTGGACCAAAAATCAACTGGGCTGCTAATTTCCTAGCCCAGCTCAGCCCTATGCGGGCTGCGGGCCAAACGAGCTGGCCCATGGACTGATAACGTTTTTTTAAAATTATTTTTATTGTTTTTTAAAATTCATTTTATTAACTAGTAAATTCCATTACCATTCTATTCATATGGTTATGACTTATAAATTAACATTTAACATGTCATTCACCAAAAATCTTATTGATTATTATAATAAACCTCCATGAGGATGAGGAAATGAGGATATGTACCATAGTTATAATAAATATCCATCGTCATAAAAAAACATACATTTAAGTTTAACCATAACATGAAAAGTATAGGATAAGTCATATGTACCAAACAAAATAACACAAAAAAATATAGGATGAGGATATCGTCACAAAAAAAAAGATATAAAGTCATAACATAAGTAGGACCCCATCTTAAAAAACATTAGAGCTTATCATCTTCATTCATCATTCTTCTTCTTCCTCCTCCTCCTCCTCAATGATGACATTCAAAGGATTATTTTTATCATTGACTTTGGTTGTCCTTTCATTCGCACCATCAATAGAACTCAATCCTCCTACACGTTAAAATATGCATTTAGCCATAACAATAACATATAATAGTATCAACTTAAAGTACAAAACAAAGCTATACAAGAGCTTCAAAAAAATATTCTTACCATCTTGTGAGAACCCAAGTAAGCAATTGCGAGCACAAATGAGAGCTTCCAAATTTTTAGAAAGTAAAGAGCTTCTATACTTACTCAAAATACGACCTCCAATGCTAAAAGTGGACTCAGATGCCACCATGGTAATTGGAATACTCAATATATCACTAGCCATCCTTCCTAAATCAGGAAATCTACGGCTATTATCTCTCCAATAAACCAAAACATCTAAATCCTTGTGACCCACAAGTTTTGATTCTTCCAAGTAAAGGTCAAGTTCAGATTTTCCATTCAACAAAGTTTCTTTACTCTCTTCTGCTTCAAATTCCTATCAAATAATTACTAAAAGATTAAAACAAGTAATCAAAATTGAAATAGATAAGATGGCAGCAAGGGCATAAAGCAAAAGAAAGTTGAAAGATGAAAGAACCTATGAATAATTACATACAATAGATGAAAGACGAATAAGTTTGTTGAAGTACAATGATAAGCCTCTGGCTCATCTAGTTTTATAACTAGGAAAAGCCATGGTTTTGTGCCAATTATATCTCATTTTCTCCCAAATTAGATTTAATTGTCCTCAAGCAACACTTTGAGTCTCCTAAGTAGTTTTTAGGATATTTTAGCTAATTTTGAGTCAAATAAAGCATTTACTACTATCTTATAATTTCAGGTTAAAAAGGGAAGCTCTTAGAGTCAAGGAAGATGAAGAAAACATGAAAAAGGAATTCTGGGACTTTCGCCTCGCGAGCCTGAAGACCAGTCTGAACAACAGCAGTCACCTTTCTGTCTCGCCTCGCGAGAGAACCAATTCCTGAAGATCAGATTTTTAAGATTCGCCTCGCGAGCTATGGCTCGCCCCGTGAGCGCGCGAAACTCAGAACCCCTATTTATAGGCTGTTTTGATGCAGAATTGGGGAGCTGGGAGAAGTTGGGCACTTGGAGGCACTTGGAGGCTGCGGCTGGACTAGGGTTCCAACCCTGAAAATGGAGGTTTTCCTTGCTCTGGGAATGGAGGAAGATTGGAGGATTCTTCTATGAGTGTTCTTCATCTCTTGTCTCCTTCTCTTTTGTATTGTCATTTATCATGAGTAGTTAAACCCCCTTGTTGTTAGGGTTAGATGTAGCTTGTCTAAACTTGTTTGTATTTGATTTGGTTTCAATGCAAGTTTCTATTTCTTTATGAGTGTTTGATTCTATGCTTAATGCTTTTCTTGGCTTAGCTACCCATGGAATGAATTGTTGCTTTGATAGACAATTGAAAGATTGATGTTAGGGCATGCTCATGAATCAAATGCCAAGTAGTTCATGAACCTAGACATAGGTCTTGGGGTGCTTGCAATCTTATAAGTCTTGACTCTTAATGCAAAATCTCAGGTTATTCCACCTAAGACATTAGGGCTTAATTGGGGATTTTAGGATCATTCCACCTAAGACATTAGGGTTTGAGTATTTAAAAAGGTTTGATTGTCATAATTGAATTAGGATGTGTGTTATTAACCATTTCATTGCAATCAAGGGAATATCAATGTAGTCTAACCCTAACAATTTTATCCATTTGTTTCTGCATTCCAAGTGTTCAATAAAAATCCAAAAAGACTAAAAATATTGTATTGCTTTTGTTTCTTTATTTTATGATTTGATCTCTCTTCATAACACAGTTTAGTCTAGATAGCTGTATAATTTGTGAAGTGGTAATTGGCAACTGATCCTCGTGGGAACGATATCGGTCTCACCACCGTATTACTTGTATGACTATGTATACTTGCCTAGAAAAATCGTATCATACAATAACTTACATCATAGTCTGCTGGCAATGTTGAAATATTTGTCCCTTCTTGACAAGTTTGAGTGAAAGTACTTCCATCCATCATAGAAGTATGAACTTCCATATTGTTGGCATAATGATTGAAAAGTTCATACAAAGCATTCTTCACAACACTCAACTTCTCATCAACCAAGAGCTTGTTGGAATAAAGTTTAGAGTAAGCATATTTAAGCATTTGCAACTTCAACCTAGGATCGAGAACACATCCTAAAGCAAGAATTGTGCTACACTCATCCCAATACTTATCAAATTTTTCCATCATTCTTAAAGACATATCACTAATCACATAATCTTGACTTGATCTACTATTTTTCAATAGAACCTCAATCTTCCATATTTGCATGAAATACAAATTGGATGTAGGATATTTAGAACCGGAAAACATTTTGGTGATATCATAAAAAGGCTCTAAAAATTCATAAATCTTCTTTCCTTTTTCCCAATCTTCATTTGTTGGACAACGCTTATAATGCTCATCTTGATTACCCAAGCTTTCAAAAGCACGAATATATTTAATTGCACTCCCAAGCATTAAATAAGTATAGTTCCATTTAGTGGATACATCTAAGCGCAAGCCAACATTAGTATCAATGCCAACAATCCCTTCAACACATTGAGCAAATAGTTTCATTCTTGATTCGAACCCCTCACATACTTTATACTTTCTCTAATATTGTGCAATGCGGCACTTGCTACCTTCAATCCTTCTTGAACAATGATATTTAGGATATGTGCACAACATCTAATATGAAAAAAGTCTCCATTGTACAACAAATTATTTGACAAACAGAGTTGAATTTTCAAGAACTTTTGCATGAGACCATTAGAGGAAGAATTGTTTAAAGTAATTGAAAAAACCTTTTTTCTCAATTCCCCATTCTTTCAAAAACTCAAGCACCTTCCTTGATAGCTCATGACCAGTGTGTAGGGGTTCCAAATGACAAAAGTTTAACAACTTAGTGTTTAACTTCCAATTCTCATCAATAAAGTGAGCAGTTAGGTGATATAACCACGAGTAGTGCAAGAAGTCCAACAGTCAGAGGTCAAACAAACTCTCCCATTATGTCTTGCCAATTGATTTTTCAATCTTTCTTTTCCATGCATGTAAATCTTCATCACATCCCCAGTAATAGAAGTTCTAGAAATATTAGTAGCCTCACCAAAAGAAATATATTGACATAACGCTCTAAATCCATGCCACTCGACACATTGAAATGGAAGATCATGCAATATAATCATTTGCGTCATCAAATCACGAACAACCTTGTCATCAAGTTTTCAAGACCTCATTTTGGCAGTATAGTCAAGCATCATAGTCCCCACATTATCAAATTTAGGAATCTTTACACAATTAGCAATATGACGATTTAAGTGAGATGTACCTCTGCTGGCTGGACAACTGTATACCTTCCCACAAGCTTTGCATTTACATGTTTCTTTTCCGTCTTCAGTCAAAGGAAGTTTCTCAAAGTGGTTCCAAGCATTTGAGCTATTTGTTGTTTAGCCTTTTTCTGTCGTGGTTCAACCTTATCATCCTCTTTGGCAGGTGCTTTTGAATCATCTACCTCAATAATTTTGCAATCCTCTCCAGCATTAGGCATAGGATTACTCATATTCAAAAGCTGCATTATTCAGAAAAAAAAATTCAAAACACATCATAAACTCAAAATTTACTCATTCCTAAACTCAAAAAATTTGATATTCTAAACACAAATGAAATCATTTTTTAATGGTTAAAAATTAAAATGGATTTTAAACAGTAAACACACCTTGCTGGAACAGGGGTAAGTGACAAACAGCTTGGAGGATGCTCGACCTCGACGGCGTGCTGAACTGGATAGAACAGGGAAGAGTGACGAACAGCGGTGGTGCTGAACCGGACTGCGGTGGTGCGCGATGTTCGACGGCGTGCTGAACCGGATAGAACAGAGGTGTGCACGCGTGTGTTATGATGGCCACCGTGCTCGCGTTTAGGGACAGGGAGAAAACAGAGGCGTTCCACGACGTGCTCGGGCGAGGGACGGGTAGGGAACGACGTTCTCGCATGAGGGACATGGAAGGAGCGGTGGCGTGCGCAACTCCCGAACAGGGACGAGGGGACGACGATGGCCGAATAGGGACGAGTGGACGAGAAAGCGAGAGAGACTGATGAAGACGAGTAGACGATGGCTGCTGCTTGCTACAGAGTACAGACAGAGTAGTGGGTACTTCTAACTTTAGTTAAGGGTTAGGTTTTTAGTTTTTACTTTTTAACTTTCAACTTTTATTTTTGTTTTTGTTATTTATTATTTAAATTTTTTTGTAAAAAAAACTGAAGTCATTCGGGCCAGCGGACTGGCCCGGCCCGTTCGGGCTAGGTAATGATGGGCCAACAGATTTTCGTGCCGAGCCAGGCCAAAAATCAACTGGGTTCTAGTTTTAGTACCCAGCCCATCATTTTTATCGGTCTAAACGGGCTGGCCCGTCGGGACGGGTCTATTTTGACAGCTCTGGTTGAGAGTGAGTGAGACTAAGTCATCCTCATACAAATCAACACACTCTTTGAAATGCTAAGTACATCATATTCTATATAAATTTTCCTTTTTTATTTCCTTAAACAATGCCCTAAAGATACTTGTTAGTATTTTCCTTCGAAAAAATTATAAAAGTAAAGTTTATATTAAAAATCAAGCGTAATATTTTTTAATATGTTTAATATATCATTTTTAGATGCAAATTTTCTTATTTTTTATTCACAATTTTTTTAGAGCATCCTCTCATTGGATTGATAGAGACAAATATTGTATGTCTAAACATAAATCCCACTCAACAATGTTTTATTTACTAGAATCACATACTTAAATGACTCAAATCCTTTTTTTTTCTTTTTGAATTTCTCAAATCTCTTTAACTTGTACCAACATACATAAGTAATTTCATTTTTTTCATCACGGGGACGCTGAATTGCAATTGCCTTGAAAGGATGAAATACACATCATATATCATAAAACTAAAAAAAGTCATTTTGTCATTACGAGAATAATATAACTTTATGGTATATTTTTCATGGACTGATTTAATTATTTACTTAATAATTTATATTTTATATAGTATGTTTTTAAAATTGAATTTATAATACAATATTAGAAAAATATTTAAAGTACAAAATTCAGTTTTTTTTAATATAATAAAAATAAAAATATATTTACACACTTAGAATGTTTATCAAAATTTATCATTTGGGTTTTCATCTCTTTTGTAGAAGAATATATTTTTATCTCTAAATCAGACTTTTTTAGTGGTACGAATTTTTAAACTTGTCAGACAAAAAAGCTTCACAAAACATTACAGCGATGTCGTTTTTTCCTCTTCCCTGCACATAATCTGTAGATGTCATAGTAAAGAGAATAGAGTCTCATTAATTTATATTGATTTTGTCGAAAAAAATTAATATTGAAGGTAGTAGATAGTAATAGAACCTTGTTGCTTACTAATTAACATTCTATTTTTTCAGGTATTCTCCGCACTTAACTGCATGGACTAATATCTTGAGGTACTGAACGACATTGAAAGATCAACCTATCTCAACCATATTTTTTCTATATACAAAAGTTAGGATCACTTGCTTAATGAATTTGAGCCTGCTACCAATCCAAGGACATGTGTTGGTTTACTATCATTCTATCAACAACGTGTTTGATTTAGTTACTTCCAAGAGAGGACTTGCATGCACTACAAGATAAGGTGTTCAATGGGATTTGAGCCATTAATTTAAAATATTTGAAGATCAATTTTTGTGAGGTACTCCCTCCGATCCATATTATAAGCAAAAAATTAATGCAACACATATTAAGGTGGTTAGTTAATTTTATTTAATTTGGTTAAAAAAATTAGGTTTTTACCTAAATTACCCTTTTATGGTAATGAAAAGTTGCTTGTGTTGTTGGGAATAGAATGAGTCATTGGAAAACAAAATTTGTATTAAATGAAGGGTATTTAGGGAACAATGTCATTAAATGAATCATTGGAAAACAAAATTTACTTATGTGAACACCCATTTTTTGTTTGTCTTCATTTTATTTTATTCTAATTTTATTATTATATTATTATATTTCAGGGAGACTAAAAAAATAATAGTGAAGAAAGAAAGAAGAAAAAGAAAATAATGAAGAGACGAGGAGGTTCCGTCCATTGCATATCTAATTTTCTGTTGGCCCGTCCATTGCATATCTAATTTTCAGTTGGACGAGGAGGTTCCGTCCATTGCATATCTAATTTCCTGTTGGACGAGGAGGTTCCGTCCATTGCATATCTAATTTCCTATTGGACGAGGAGGTTCATATCTAATTTTTTGTTGGACGAGGACGTTCCGTCCGTTGCAGACGGGGAGGTTCCGTCCACTGCAGACGGGGAGGTTCCGTCCATTGCATATCTAATTTTCTGTTGGACGGGGAGGTTCCGTCCATTGCATATCTAATTTTCTGTTGGACGAGGAGGTTCTGTCCACTGCAATTTTATTTTCAAACTGGAGGCTAAAAAATAATAGTGAAGAAAGAAAGAAGACAAAGAAAATAATGAAGAAAGGGGGAAGAAAAGAAGGAGCAAAGAACAATCAGCAAAAAGAGAAGAAAGGAGATTGAGTTACTTCTCCTAACCCTAAAAAACCCCATTTTACATATCAGACAAAACCTCTTCTCCACCTCTACCCATTGGTCCTTCTTCTCCCTCATCTCTTCCACTCTCTTGACCGCACCACACTTCCTTCACTCTTCAAACACGCAACCTTCACATCAAATCGCCTCATTTCCTCTGCTCGCGCCACCTCCATCTGGACACACGCGATCTCTACTCAGAACCGCCCAAGCTCCGGATTTTGTGGGACCAACCTTGAAGCCGCTGGGTAAGGAGAAGCATGAAGCCCTCTCCTCCATCTATAAAAGGAGGAGGGGGGAAGAACAAGAAATGGAGGGGATACGGAGGAAGGATACGTAGCCAGAGGGGTAGAGAGATTTTTATCTGATGTTTTCTTTGTGAAGAAAAAGAGATTGGGTTTGAGGTAGAAATGGAGGGGATCTTCGTTTTTTAAACGGAAAGAGGGGATTTTTGGGTTAGTGATTTGAGTTTTTTTTCCTCTTCTCTGTCATTAGAGTGGTTCCAAATTTTCAGAAGATGAGAGAGTTAAAAGAGTCAGTGAAACTGAAATGTGAGGGTTTTGATCTTAAAATTTTACTACTGGGAGAAAGCAAAATCATTGTTATTCTGCTCTCAATTGGTAATCATTGTTCTCTTTGTAGATATTATTTATACGTTTCTCTTGACATTCTTATTTTTCTGTGCCTTTGTTTATGACGAAAAGAAAATCCGTGGATATTGAAACTGAATGTGTTAGTACGATGTTTGCTATATGAGGTCTTATGTCCGTTTCAGAAATGGTGTATCATAGGGTTCCTATTTCATTGTTTGTCATCATATGCGGAAATGCATGATACACTAGTAATCTTCATATGGATATACTATTACTAAACACTTAAAATGTTTCATTTTTGTTCTATTTTCATAAGGTAAAACTATTTCTTTTACATAAAAATAAAAGATAATCACTTAAATCCCCTTCAATCGGTTTGTTCCCTTTTTACAAAAAAAGAAAATTGCCTTTTGATGAATAAATAATTGAACTTGTTTTATTTAGGGAGGGCCTATGGACTTATGTGTCATGTTCAACCTATTTAGGACTTTTCAACATTTAATCAAAAAGGTATAATAAAATAGAAAATGAGATCATGGAATAACATTTCTCTTCTTAATTCCTATGTGGCATTTTTCTAAATACTTAATTAAATCAATATTATTTTTGGGTTGCTCTATGACAAGTGTCATGCTCAACCCTTTAGATTTTGAGGTTGTCCTCTGGACTTACGTGCCATGTTCAACCTCATTTAGGTTTAATAAAAAAAATTCACAAATATAAAACCGATAAAATAATACCAAATATCTTAAAATTAAAAATGATTTTTCCTTTAAATGATTTTCGGGATAAAAAAATATTTTCAAAGTTACTAATAATTTACACAACTAATTTTGGGTAACCATTTTCATGGATGTTCTAGGGTGTCGTGGGGTTAAGTCTCCAAGCCTTCCCTAGACGTAATCAACTCTCGAACCCAAGGTCTTTTTTAAAGTGTTTTCCAATTTTCCCGAAATTAAATAAAATTGGTGGCAATTCCATGTTTATTTTCTAAAAGAAAACAAGAGTTTTTTTGTTCGTCGTTGCTCTACGATCATCGGTCGCGATAGATGGCGACTCTGCTGGGGTTACTTTTAAGAGAGTCAAGCCCGTAAAAATTAGTTTTGCAAATTTTTAATAATCTATAGCTTATTTATTTTACCTTTTTTTTATTGCTATATCTTGCTGTTTTTTTCTTACAATAATTGAATAACAAAAACAAAAAATGTTTTTTATTTTTAGTGATGTTTGTTTGGATTGTCCTTTTTGTTTGGGTTTTCCTTTTATTTAAATAAAAAATGTGAAAAATTAGTTGTATATATATTTTAAGTCATGTTATTTTTGTATATATTTCACTAACAATGTTTTTGTTTCCTCCTCCTTTCTTTTCTTCTTTCCTATATTTTAACAATAGGGTAGAGGACTTATAACCATTTTTATACATACCTATGTTTTTATTTTGCAGGTTTTCTTGTCTTTTATTTTATTTTTCTTTTTTAAGTGTTACAGGTTTGTATGCCCCCTTCACACACATCACTATCACATATTACGCACACTCTTGGCTCTATACCCGAGCTTGCTCAAAACCCAAGGATTAGACTGTGCTCCGACATTGTCATTGAAGAGGTCTTGTACCTCCTTGATACTTTTCGGTTCACCACTCATATTGTGCATGAGATCATGGAATAGTCATATTGAGAGGGTTTATCCCTACTTGTGGCTAGATTCATGAATCAGATCCTTATAAGGGCAATCTGGGGAACAAGACTTTTAGAGGTCTAGACCCATCCCAATTTTCACTAAAAGAGCAAACCTAGTGGCCGACCTGTTTAGAGTCCTAACTTAGGGTGTGCCCATCCTTAGGTTTTACCTGGCTTAGGACAAAAGGGGTCGTACTTTTCTTTTCTCTCTCTATCATCATAAGCTTAAATTGTCATGCATGTTCATTGTGAATATTCACAAAACTAGGGGCGTCACATTGCCGCCTCAAACCTGAATGACATATTCTAATATTATTGCACATCTAATAGGCGATATGTCCTAATGCATTGGCAGCATACCCGTCAGGGTTTTCAACCCCATTGGGTCTCATACAACATGAATCATGCAAGATATATTGATTTCACTATACTCATTTTTGTTTTTTTCGCTTGTGCCTCTTTGTTGGAAGACTTTGGTATTCATCTTATTGCAAGAAAATGGAAAAGTTTGGTTCCAAAGACAGTACTAGCAATGCGAGCTGTTCCAATAAAAGTATCAAGATCGATGTGATACTCAATGACGTGAAGAGTTTATGTGAACTTAGCCAGTAAATGCCAGAAAAAGCACGCTCAGGCTGTGTCAGCAAGTATGGTAGAATATTGGACCTATTACGTGTTTCGGTGGAAGTCCCCGCTCTAAGTGCGTTGGCTCGATATTGGAATTCAACTTTGAGGTATTTTGAATTGCCTGACTTAGACATCACAAAAGAGTATGCTTATATGCTAAGACTGCCAATTCAAAAGAGGACCTGCGTCTACATGTATTATGGCCTATATGTGACAGATTGGAAGATAGCAAGTCTATTGGAGCTTACATCGGAACAGCTAGAGAAAGCGGAAAAAGGAACCACCAAAGGATTGAAGAGGCGATTTTTGGAAGTGTATCTCAACAAGTTGGCCCAGCAACAACGATGGATTACTTTCAACAAAGTACTAGCCCTCATGATATATGGGTTGGTGCTCTTTCCTTTTGTACCAGATCTGATTGATCAGTCAGCCATGGATGTTTTCTATAGAGTTGAATAATATGGTGTGAACCCGGTCCCTGCTATCTTAGCCGAAGCTTTCCTCTCCCTACAGGTTTGTCATCAGAATCAACAAGGGAAACTGCGAGGTTGTGCATCAATATTGTATGTCTGGATCATTACTCACTTGTACGCTCGTGATAAAATTCATAGAACAAATGACCCACTGAAAGGATTCACTCGCATGCAACTAAAGCCACATAAGCTATATGAATGGAAACAAGAGTTTGATCAGATTGACCTACGGTCATTTAGTTAGATGTGTCCATGATACAATGGAGATTCAGTTGTATTCAGCTGTGGAAGTTTTCCAAATGTTCCATTGATGGGTCCTAGAGGTTGTGCATCGTATTCACCAGCTTTGGTGATGCGTCGGCTCAAGTGGACACGGGATGAACCCCCCGAAGAGCTGTTCGGTGGGGCATTCTTCCTATACCAAGAAAGTGAAAGCATCAAGTGTCAAACAATAGCAGTAAGGTCAGCGTGGAATGATGTTCATATGAAAGGACCTGAGGAATTAGGAAGGCGAATCATAGCTCACACAAAAAGATATGAAGTATGGAGGGAAGCAAGAAGAGGTTACCCTCAAGACCGGCATCCCCTCTCCGTAGTGAAAATAATCCTCTTACCGAAGATCAAATGTTGAAAGAAATCGAAATTTTAAAGAGTCAGATAAGGGTTTTGGATGAGAAGAACCAAGCTGCCGAAATAACTATTGTCACGCTCCGAAGCCAAGTACAGAAGCTAAGTTTACAGATTGAGCATTTGAAAGACGAATGCGCCGATGCCTACGAAGCCCCGAGTCGTGCAAAAAGGGCAAGAAAAGAAAAAGAAGCAGAAATTCAAGAGCTGCTGGCAAAGATAGAATATCAAGAGAAGATGCTTGTCAAACTTCAAAGGAAGAAAAAAGAGCTCAAGACAGATGTAGGGGTTCATGTTGAAACAATACATATACTAGAAAAGAGAGTTGAATCCATGCAAGAATCCTTGACCAAAACATAACTGTACTCTGATCGAGGATGGAACGAAGAAGCCAAGTATCACGAGCTACTAGCGGAGGCCAACATGAGAGAAAATTGGCTCAGAGCCAAAATAAAAGACACTGAAAGAGTTGAAGCTCAACGTCACGCAGAATGGGTAAAGGGATGGAAATTGGTAGTGAAGGATGTAATGAATGAAAAGGAACCATGGAAAAGAAAATACGAGGACATGATGGATAAGCTCCAATATCACACTTCCCAGCTGGTGGAGCGATTTGAAGAAGCATCCCTCCACGTTCGTATGAACCATTTCCTTCAGATACCACCAAAGGTGACCGAGTTCTTCAATCATTTTGGGAAACTTGCCAAAGGGTTCAGGAAAAAGAAGATGAGACTCTTAACATAGTGCTTTGTGGACCTCGGAGACAGATGGAAACTATCAATGTGTTTCTTTTATTTTGATCAAAGACTCATGATTTGTATCGAAATATTTATAATGGAATGGAAGTTTTCATCAATGTCCGTCGAGCATTTTTTTAGATGATATCTATCAAGGAGTGCGTTCTCCCTTAGATATGTCATCAACTATATTTTTACCCTAAAAACGACATGTTTTCTGCGTAAAAATAAGAACGTTGCTAGTACGGGTGTGGTTTATCGAGGAGTAGATTCTCCCTTGGACTTGACACCAACTGCATTCAAGCTAGAGGGAACCATACCACTAGATTTGATTGCAGGATGAGTATTCTTGCTATAGGTGTATACGACGGTCTTCCTAAGAGCACTCTCGCGATCAAACAAAGGGTGTTAACTTGCACATGCATACACACACACACACACACAAATTTTGGGTTTACTAATGAGATTCTTGGATACTTTACAGAGTCACATACTTCTGAGAATCCGGGAACCATTGTGCGACCTAGGAAAGGTGACACCAATAAAACCCAAGTTCATAATACCAGATCTCGGACCAGGATGGCTACCAGCATGCCTGAGAAGGAAGAAACTTAAGCTCTGAAATAGATGAAGTGGGGTGAAGGGTAAATGAAATGACTGAAACCCAAGCAAGATTAGAAGCCATACTGCGGGATATAAGGGAATCTCTCAGCATGCTTAGTGCGAACAGAGATGCAAATGAACCTGGTAGGGGACGGATCTCTTCCGTGGTAACAACACCGATGTTTTCAAACATTAGCATGGGTCTCATTCGGGGAATATCTGGCCCCGACCATACACATCACATGGCACCAATAACATTTCCCATTGGAGAAGGATATCCCCCTTTTGAAAATGCCTATCATGAAGTTCCGGGCTATACCGCACCGACATGGGAGCAACCTCATGTATCTACTCACAGTCAGTCAGCGGGAGTTCAGATTGGTAAGGATAAGATGAAAAAAGAATGGATGGAGAAAATGGAAGAATAGATAAAAGCAACAAAAGGTCTGAATACCTACGGCCCTCTTCAAATAGAAGAACTCTGTCCTGCCACAGATGTCGTGATCCCCAAGGACTTCAAGATTCTTGATTTTTCCAAATATGATGGAAGTGGGAATCCACGATTTCACCTCATCAGTTATGCCACCAAGATGGTAATTTGGTCCAAGGATGACAAATTCCTTATCAGCTTTTTCCACGAAAGTTTGACTGGCATCGCCTTAGAATGGTATCTCCAACTGGACCATTCCAAGATCTCGCGATGGACAGAATTGGCATACTTATTCATGGACCAGTACAAGTTCAACCTGGATGCAGCTCCGAGTCGTGAACAATTGACTACAATGCAGAAAAGAAAATGAGGCGCCTTTCAAGCAATATGCCCAAAGGTGGAGGAGTTTGGCCGCACAAGTTCAACCCCGTTGACTTTATCTCGAAATGTGCTCATACTTTTTAGGAACCCTGAGCACCTTTTATAGGAGCCATGGCTGGGGCAGCCTACAAAGATTTCTCCGACTTGATCTCCACCGGTGAAAGGATTGAATTTTTAGCAAGACACAAACCCTAATCCACATATTCCACACCAGACACAAACCTCACTTTACCCGTTACAATCATCCTCACAAACCAACACTTACCCACAAAACCAAATCAAAAATATTATTAATCCTCAACCATATAACCTTGCTCGCCCATCATACACCCGTTACCCGCCCGCACCCCCAAAAAACCACCCAAACTATCCTCCGCCTCCCCCAAATTTCCAAAACCAAGGGCGTTTCCAAAATCCAAATCTCTCACCCTTCCCGAGATTGTCCATCTCTAATACGGATTTATTCCAAAAATTGTTTGACCCCCACTTAATTGCGGGAAACCCTGTACGTCCCCTAGAACCACCATTTCCTGCTTGGTACAATCCAAATCAGACTTGCAAGTATCACATAGATGTCACAAGACATTCCATTGAAGATTGCGAAGCTTTTAAGATGGCAACGAGAAAGTTGATTGCTTGTAGGAAGCTAGGTTTTGATGAAGAGGTCGGGTCTAACATTGTTAAAAATCCAATCCCAAATCATAATGATGGAAATCGGGTGAACGATTTGGAGGTAAGAGGGTCCCCAATCAGGAAGGTATTGGAATTGCGAGTGCCAATGCAAAAGATCTTCGAAGAACTAAAGAAGGCGGGATAAAACATTATTGCACCAGTAAGAATTCCAAGAGAAGAAAGGAGGTATGCCGAAGATCTAAGGTGTGACTATCATCATGGGCAAGTGGGGCACGACATCGAAACTTATTGGGATTTCAAAGTCCGGGTTCAGGGATTACTCACCTTGGGGGTAATTCAAGCTAGACGGGGTGCAGCCGAGGAAGTCAATGTAGTTGAAAAAGTTGTACTCCGAGTACCACCCATGAACAAAGCTTCAGCCCCAGAAAGAGTCATTGTAAGGGTGAAGAAGCCAACTCCTTTTGCTTATGTTGATACACATGCTGTACCATGGAATTATGAACAGAAGGTTGAACTAGCTGGAGCTATGGGAGAGACCTCGAAGGCCAAAGTTTCTAATATTGTGAGAATTGGAGGCATACAAGGAGCGGGCGATGCTACAGCCTTGTTGAAGAAGAAATGATGAAGGAATCCAAAGAAAAGGAAACTATGGATGAAGGAAAAGGAAAAGAAGAAGAAGAGTTTCTAAAGATCATGAAGCAAAGTGAATATGATGTGGTAGAACAGTTAAAGAAAACTCCGTTGAGAATATCTCTTTTACCGCTTGTCTTGACATCAGAGTCGCATCGTAAGGCGTTATTGAAGATGATGAATGAAGCATATGTCAAGCCTGACGTCACTCCGGAGAATGTGGTAAATATGGTGGACCCAATAAGGCATGTCAACATGATTACTTTCTCGAAAGATGAAGTGGCTTCGAAATCCCGCAGTAGCACCAAAGCCTTACACATTACCCTAAAGTGTAAAGGGTTTGTGATTGCAAAGGTGCTTGTAGATGGTGGTTCGACGTTGAATGTGGTTCCAATGTCCACTCTCTAGCAACTAAACATAAGCATGGCGGATTTGACACCACAAGAAATGATTGTACGAGCCTTTGATGGGACACAGAAGAGGAATCTTAGGGGAGATAACTTTGTCCCTTGAAATATGGCCTAGTTGTTTTTCTTCCGTCTCTTTCGGTCATGGAGATCCAACCAGCTTATACTATGCTTCTGGGAAGGCCTTGGATTCATGAAGCAGGAGTTATTCCATCGACTTTGCATCAGTGTTTGAAGTATATTCAAGATGGGTCCGTGATTACTGTCCGTGGTGAAGAGGAAATTATGTTGACAAAGCCCGCCGCAATACCTTATGTAGAAAGTATAGAGCAAATGGAAGATGATTCACTGTGTAGTTTTGAGGTATTGAAGCCAGAGAACAAGAGAAGGGAACCGCCAATGAAGAATGTGAATGAAGTGGCAATCCGCATCATGGAAAAGAATGGGTATCAAAGAGGAAAAGGCCTAGGGTCTAAGCTTCAAGGGATCTCTCAACCAATTGAAGCAGTCATGAGAGAAGGAAGGTGTGGATTGGGGTATCAACCCTACTTGGCAGAAAAGATAAAATTCACGACTCTCGAGAACAAGAAAGGAGAAGATGATGAGAGAAAATATCTTCCCCTTCTGACAGAGACTTTCCCAGTAGCTGCTGAAGTTATCAGTCCTGAAAAGTTATTTTCCCCTCACTTCACTATCAGCACACTTGAAGAGGTGCTGGACGAGAACCATATCATCTATCTCTCTGCTAGCAATAAAGTTCTCAATAATTGGCGATCTGAACCATTTGTTGATGTTATTTCCATGAAGTAATTATCTTATTGTACTAAATATGAACTGATGTTTACTTTGTTTGAGACATGAATGAGAATGTAGCACTTTGTCTGGTGTTTTCCTTTTGGTTCCATCGTTTCTTTTCTATCTCTTTCATTTCTTTACTTTGTTTAAGCTTTTCTTTCATGAATAAGACTCTTGCCTATACTTCTCCTATTCCCGACTTTTTCTTCCATGAGTACTTCTTCCACTAAAGATTTACCTCAGGAGAGGAACTTTGAAAACTCATTTACTGATTCCCTCGCGGCCTTTGATGAATACAACCTTGAATCCGATGAGGAAAAAGAAGACATTGAAAAATTCATGGAGATGGTGAAACGGCCAGAAGAAGGGATTAGCTCAAATGATGAGGTTGTAGAAGACAAAAAGGAGTTAAAAGTAATGGATAACCTAGAGCGTGAAGAAATGGTTGCACTATTCAAAGAGTATCTAGACGTTTTTGCATGGTCCTACAGAGATATGCCAGGTTTAGATCCTGAGATAGCATCACGTAAAATTCCCTTATACCCAGATGTGGTTCCAAAGAAGCAAAAATTAAGGAGGATGCATCCTGAGATGTCGCCGAAGATCAAGAAAGAAGTGACCAAGCAGTTAGAGGCTGGTTTTCTGGAATTAGCTAGACACCCGGAATGGGTAGCTAATATTGTTCCAATACCAAAGAATGATGGAAGGGTCAGAATGTGTGTGGACTACCGAGATCTGAATAAAGCCATTCCAAATGATGATTTCCCACTACCTCATATTGATGTCCTTGTAGACAGTACAGCTAGAAGTCATAGGTTTTCTTTCATGGATGGCTATTCTTGGTACAATCATATCCTCATGGATGACGATGACAAAGAAAAGACAACTTTTATCACTCCTTGGGAAACTTTTTGTTACAAAGTGATGCCTTTTGGTTTGAAGAATGCTGGGGCCACTTACCAACGTGCTATGGTAGCATTGTTCCATGATATGATGCAAAAGGAGGTAGAGATATTTGTTGATGATATAGTGGCTAAGTCCAAGGAAGAACAAGCTGCGGCTCAACCCTGAAAAATGTACTTTTGGTGCATCCGCAGTGAATTTACTTGGCTTTGTTGTCAGTAGAGAATGAATAAAGGTGGACCCTAACAAGGTAAAACCAATACGTGACATGCCGGCACCTAAGAACGAGCGAGAAGTAAGGGGTTTTCTTGGAAGGTTGAACTATATTGCGTGCTTCATTGCAAATTTGACTAGCACATGCGAGCGAATCTTCAAACTCCTCAGGAAGGATAATCCGGGAAGATGGGATGATAACTATCAAGAAGCCTATGACAAGATAAAGGAATATTTACTGAATCCCCCAATATTGGTACCACCTACCCAAGGTCGTCCATTGTTACTCTATCTCACTATATTGCCAACCTCAATGGGGGCAATGCTGGCACAACATGATGAATCTGGTAGGAAGGAGTAGGCAATTTACTATCTGAGTAAGAAATTTAATGCCTGTGAGGCTCGTTATATGGTAATTGAGAAGACTTGTTGTGCGCTAGTGGGGACCTCCAGAAGACTCAGACAGTGCATGTTATATCACACCACTTGGCTAATTTCTCGAATAGATCCTTTTGAAGTATATCTTCGAAAATCCTCATATCTCCTTAAGAGTTTCGAAGTTGCAAGTGATATTGTCAGAATTTGACATCAAATATGTGACTCAGAAGTCCATCAAAGGAAGTGCGATTGCTGATCATTTAGTAGAGAGTCCTCTTGAGGATGGATGGCCTGTCAACTCCGAGTTCCCAGATGGAGATATAATGTCCCTCGAGGAAGATGAAGAACAGGAAGATGTGTGGAAGATGTATTTTGATGGAGCAGTCAATATGCATGGCAGTGGTATAGAGCGATGGTTATCTCACCAAACGACAAGCAGTACCCGATGGCCGTAAAGTTGAAATTTGAATGTACGAATAATATTGCAGAATACGAGGCATGTGCTAGTGGATTAAAATGGCACTTGAACTTGGTATAAAGCAGTTGAAAGTCTTCCGTAATGCAGCTCTAATCATTTACCAAGTCAATGGTGAATTGCAAACCAAAGACTCCAAGTTGATTCTGTATCAGAAATACTTGACTCAGTTGATTGCGAAGTTTGACGAGATTACTTTCTCGCATTTAACTCGAGACAAGAATTAGTTTGCTGATGCTTTAGCCACACTAGCTGCCATGACCAAGCTGGACATCCATACCAATGTTTAGCCCATCCAAGTTAGAGTGCAAGATGAATCGGCATATTGTGCCCATGTGGAAGGAGAACCTGATGGTAAGCCTTGGTATCATGATATCAAGCAATATATTCAGAACAAGAAATACCTGGCAGAAGCGATCGAAGCAAATAGAAAGACCATCCGAAGACTGGTTATTACCTTTTTCTTAAGCAAGGAAGTCCTGTATAAAAGAGGATATGATGGTACCCTACTCAGATGTGTGGATGCCCGTGCAGTTAAGTTGTCATGATCGAAGTTCATGAAGGAATCTGTGGGACTCATGCCAATGGCCACATGATGGCCCGAAAAATCTTGAGAAGTGGCTATTATTGGTCTACTATGGAGTCGATTGTATGGAGCATGTTCAGTAAATGCCAAAAATGTTAGATGTATGCAGACAGTGTCAATGCACCTCCATTTCCAC
Source organism: Sophora flavescens (assembly GCA_030762895.1). NCBI lineage: Eukaryota > Viridiplantae > Streptophyta > Magnoliopsida > Fabales > Fabaceae > Sophora > Sophora flavescens. The sequence goes on from CM061068.1 coordinate 77,966,794, forward strand.
TCGCACAATTTAGCATCCCCATGGCCTTTTTCGATATGGGGAATAGATGTCATCGGTCCCATTAATCCCAAGGCTTCCAATGGTCATCGTTTAATTTTGGTGGCGATAGACTATTTCACTAAATGAGTAGAAGCTGTTTCATATGCCAAAGATAACTCAAAAGGTGTTTCTCAAATTCCTCAAGATGGACACCATCCGTAGATACGGATCCCGGAGAGGATAATCACGGATAATGATGCTAATCTCAATGGTGCCGAGATTCAAAAGTTTTGCGATGGTTTCAAAATCAAACACCACAATTCAGCTCCTTATAGACCTCAAATGAATGGTGCAGTTTAAGTAGCAAACAAAAATATCAAGAAGATCGTTGCCAAGATGGTTGTAAATTATAAAGGCGGCACAAAATGTTGCCATATGCTCTACATGCTTATCGAACTAATATACAATCAAGCAATGGGGCAACCCCTTTCTCTCCCGGTGTACGGGATTGAGGCTATCTCACCTATCGAAGTAAAACTCCCTTCGCTAAGAGTCTTGATGGAAGCAGAATTAGAAGAATGCGAGTGGGTGAAAACTCGATATGAGCGAGTTGAACATGATAAAAGAGAAAAGACTGAAGCTATCTCGTCACGAGCAATAAATCGTATCAAAGTAGAATGATAAGAGCTTTCAATAAGAAGGTTCACTCTAGAGAATTTTGCACGGGAGACCTGGTTTTAAAGAAAATCCTCCTTAATCAGGAGGATGCCCGAGGAAAATGGGCGTCGAATTATGAAGGTCCTTATATTGTCAAACAAGCATTCTCAGGAGGGGGACCCGCTAGGTTGAAACCCCGAAAGGGCAATCTAAGCAAAATTTAGGGCAAATAACAATGAAAACAAAAGAAAAGAAAAGGCCCGCTAGGTTGAAAACCCGAAAGGGCAACCTAGGCAAAAGTTAGGGTAAAGAAACCTTAGGCTGAAGACCTGTCAAGGTGGCCTAGGGGGAAGATATGGTCCAACACTTCTGCAAGCACTCACCACATCGGGGCAATTTTATCCGACCGAGTATCTTTGGGAAAAATTGTTAAAGAATGATTGAAGAAGGTGTGTTTGAAGAATCAGAAACAGGAGCCAAGATCTGTGACATCAAAAGGTTGTGGGGAATCAATTAAATGAAAATCAAAGGACCAACAATGGGGCAAATTTTATGTGATTCTCGTATTTTTCTTTGTTTATCTTTGCTTTTAATCTTCATGATCCCTTGTGTAATTTTGTTCTCATATTGCTTTTTTTTTTCTCTTAACAAACTAAATTCTCGTATTAAGGCAAGAGGCTTTTCCTTCATACTCCCCTGTCGTGTTCACTCTCATGTTTAATCACTATGATCATGTCTCAATAAAAGTAAATATAAGTTTAATGGTATGATTTGATAATTCTAATGGTAGCACCAATGAATGGTTTGAACCAAAAGGACTCAATATTTCAAATTCAATGGAAGAGATAACATGCACTGGACAGCAAAAGAATGATGCAAATAAGCTTGGGAGGATAAACATAACATCCACCTCATGTATTATCAGATTCTTGGGCAACCCATGTTGCTAAAAGAATGAGTGATGCCTCGACTCAGAGTGGTCGGTGAACAAGGGTTTGGTTGGTGGAAGTTTTTCCATAGAGCATTTGATTCCACTGTCTTCAAAAGGAAGGGATTCTCATTAGTTTCAGATTACTAATTGAATTCTGTCAAACTCTGAGACTCACTGCAATTTAATTTCCGAGCTCTGAGGCTCACTGCAAGTTTATTTTCGAGCTCGGATGCTCGCTGCATATTTAATTTCCTGTTGGACGAGGAGGTTCCGTCCGTTTCAAATTTAATTTTCTCGTTGGACGAGGAGGTTCCCGTCCGCTACATATTTAATTTTTCGTTTGGACGAGGAGATTCCGTCCATTGCAATTTTATTTTCAAACCGTGAGGTTTTCTTTTGAGTTCCTCACGTTTTGTCGGACAAAATATGTGTTCATTTTCTTTACTTGTTCATTACTACAATACATGAAAAGCCACGACTAATCATGTCTTCTAGTATGCAACAAGTAAAGAGGGGCAACCGTGAACACCCATTTTTGTCCGTCTTCATTTTATTTTATTCTAATTTTATTATTATGTTATTATATTTCGGGGATACTAAAAAAATAATAGTGAAGAAAGAAAAAAGAAAAAGAAAATAATGAAGAGATGAGGAGGTTCCGTCCATTGCATATCTAATTTTCTGTTGGACTCTGTTGGACGAGGAGGTTCCGTCCATTACATATTTAATTGTCTATTGGACGAGGAGGTTCTGTCCATTGCATATATAATTTCCTATTGGACGAGGAGGTTCCATCCATTGCATATCTAACTTCCTGTTGTCCAAGGAGGTTTCTGGTCCATTGCATATCTAATTTTCCTGTTGGACGAGGAGGTTCATATCTAATTTTCTGTTGGACGATGAGGTTCCGTCCATTGCATTTCTAATTTTCTGTTGGACGAGGAGTTTCATATCTAATTTTTTGTTGGACGAGGAGGTTCCGTCCATTCATACCTAATTTTCTGTTGGACTAGGAGGGTCCGTCCGTTGCGTATCTAATTTTTCTGTTGGACGAGGATGGTCCGTCCGTTGCGTATCCCATTGCGTATCTAATTTTCTGTTGGACGAGGAGGTTCCGTCCATTGCATATCTAATTTTCCGTTGGACGAGGAGGTTCCGTCCGTTGCATATCAAATTTTCTCGTTGGACGAGGAGATTCCGTCCACTTCAATTTTATTTTCAAACCGGAGGCTAAAAAATAATAGTGAAGAAAGAAAGAAGAAAAAGAAAATAATGAAGAAAGGAGGAAGAAAAGAATGAGAAAAGAACAATCAGCAAAAGAGAAGAAATGAGATTGAGTTACTTCTCCTAACCCTAAAAACCCCATTTTACATATTAGACAAAAACCTCTTCTCCTCCTCTACCCATTGGTCCTTCTTTTCCCTCATCTCCTCCACTCTCTTGACCGCACCACACTTCCTTCTCTCTTCAAACATGCAACCTTCACATCAAATCGCCTCTTTTCCTCTCGCTCGCACAACCTCCATCTGGACACACGCGATCTCTTCTTAGAACCGCCAAAGCTCCGGATTTCGTGGGACCAACCTTGAAGCCGCCGGGTAAGGAGAAGCATGAAGCCCTCTCCTCTATCAATAAAAAGGAGGAGAGGGAAGAACGAAAAAGGGAGGGGATACGAAGGAAGGATACGAAGACGAGAGGAGAGAGAGATTTTTATCTGATGTTTTCTTTTTGAAGAAAAAGAGATTGAGTTTGAGGTAGAAATAGAAGGGATCTTCGTTTTTTAAACGGAAATAGGGGATTTTTGGGTTAGGGATTTGAGATTTTTTTCCCTCTTCTTTATCGTTAGAGCGGTTCCAAATTTTCAGAAGAAGAGATAGTTAAAAGAGTCAGTGAAACTGAAATGTGAGGGTTTTGATCTTAAAATTTTACTACTGGGAGAAAGCAAAATCATTGTTATTCTGCTCTCATTTGGTAATCCTTGTTCTCTTTGTAGATATTATTTATGCGTTTCTCTTGACATTCTTATTTTTCTGTGTCTTTGTTTATGACGAAAAGAAAATCCATGGATATTGAAACTGAATGTGTTAGTACGATGTTTGCTATATGAGGTCTTATGTCCGTTTCAGAAATGGTGTATCGTAGGGTTCCCATTTCATTGTTTGCCGTCATATGCGGAAATGCATGATACACTAGTAATCTTCGTATGGCTATATTGTTACTAAACACTTAAAATGTTTCATTTTTGTTCTATTTTCATTATGTAAAACTATTTGTTTTACATAAAAAAATAAAGATAATTACTTAAATCCCCTTCAATCGGTTTGTTCCTTTTTACAAAACAAAGAAAATTGTCTTTTGATGAATAAATAATTGAACTTGTTTTATTTAGGGAGGGCTATGGACTTGGTTGCCATATTCAATCCCTTAGAATAAAGGTTGCCCTATGGACTTATGTGCCATGTTCAACCTATTTAGGACTTTTCAACATTTAATCAAAAAGGTAGAATAAAATAAAAAATGAGATCATGAAATAACATTTCTTTTCCTAATTCCTATGTGGCATTTTTCTAAATACTTAATTAAATCAATATTATTTTTGGGTTGCTCTATGACAAGTGTCATGCTCAACCCTTTAAATTTTGAGGTTGTCCTGTGGACATCCATCATGTTCAACCCTCATTTAGGTTTAATAAAAAAATTTCACAAATATAAAATCGATAAAAAGAATACAAAATATCTTAAAATTAAAAATGATTTTTCATTTAAATGATTTTCAGGGTAAAATAAATATTTTCAAGTTACTAATAATTTACACAACTAATTTTGGGCAATCATTTTCATGGATGTTCTAGAGTGTCGTGGGGTTAAGTCTCTATGCCTTCCCTAGACGTAATCGACTCTCGAACCCAAGGTTTTTTTTAAAGTGCTTTCCAATTTTCCCGAAATTAAATAAAATTGGTGACGACTCCATGTTCATTCTCTAAAAGAAAACAAGAGTTTTTTTGTTTGCCGTTGTGCTGCGATCATCGATCGCGACAGCTTATATATTGAACCAAAAGTTTTGAGATTTTTTTACTTATAATATAGACAAGTGGGAGTAATATTTTTTGCGGATGTTAAGGTATTATTAATTATTCAAAAGGATGGTTCTTATAAAAGGGCAACAAATTTATATCCTATTTTAATGTATCACATCACATACCAACCAATAATTCGTATAAAAATGCTATTTTATAGAAAGTCCCTACAAAAATCTTTTAAGGTTTTGACACTTCCGAATGCACCGATACGTAAGCTTCTTGCTTTTTAATAACTTGCTCTATCAAGTGGCACATTGTATGCCACAAATTAAGGATGGAAATGAAGTACATAAGAAAATTCGTGTGCTCCGAAAGAGACGACAAGGGTTAAGTGTGTGATTTGAATCGGTATGATTTTGAAAAAATTGATTTTATAGAATTGATTTTGGGTGTATTTGTTATAGATTTTTTTATTAGAAAATCATTTTTAAGTTAAAAATCATTTTTAGTGAGTTTAATTGTATTTGTTTAAGCTTTTCATAAAAATGATTTTTTTAAAAGGTTAAAATGAAAAACTACTTTCATTAGCTTTTGTAAAAAAATCATTATGTTAACACTAGCTATTATCTTAACACTAGTTATCACTAGCTACTTTTAAAAGTTATTGTTATGTTTGTAAACAAACATAAAATAGCTTCTAATTTTCTTTAAAATCTGTAAAAAATAATCTATAAATTATTGAATGGCAAAATCACTTATTTTTTAATCTAGAACAAACGAGTCCTTTGTTTAAAAGTGAGTTGAAAGTGAAGTAATTTATATTTGGATGCCTTTATGAAAAAATGATTTCTTATTGTTTCAATAGATGAATCAAAATTCTTTTGGATGTGCGATCTGAGAAGGTGATAAATCATTGACCCAAGATTATCTCGTAGAATCAATTTTACTTCCAACATAAAGGTTACAAAATTTAACTTTAAGATAAATTAATAATGTGTTTGGAACAACATCTCCTTCAACGTGGAAGTAGAAGTTCCGTTGTTAGCTTCCACGTCTAAGACGTTGAATGTAAATATAATCACTGTTTTGCTATTGCTAACTTGCTTTTACAAAACCTAACGCCAAACCAAATATATACTAACTTGATTTTGAAACTAAAATCACTTTTCAATTTAGGAGCCAAATATCAACAATATTTTATGAAATCACGTTTAATATGATCTGACGCTGTTCTGTGGGTACAAACCATCAAACCAAACACATTCTGTGTTGAAGAAGCAAACCGCGTTGCAGTCATTATTTGACTTTTTATGGTTTTCATGTGACTTTTGTTTCTATCAGTTTTCAATCTATCTTTTTCATGTGACTTTGGTGGAGTCATGTTACATCAAATTAATTTAGACCTGAGAGTTTACGGTCAACACTTCAATAGTAGTATAATAACAACATGAACATGATAACGAACATTTTCGTACGTGTACAATATCGAAAGAAATCATATAAATATTTTTGTGGTTTTTATTTAAACTCCACGAGAGGAGAGCAGTGACCGTAAATTTCTTCAAGAAACTTTAATAACATTGATTAGAAATTGTATTCAAGGGTTGAATATTTGTTTCAGTTAAAAACCGTATTTATTGGAATCTAGTTGGAATGAGGTGTGATCTATATTTCTAATGATAAATATTAAAGGTGTTTTAGGATATAGCTTGACAGAAAGATATCATGCTCCTACGTATCTCAGGTGGGAATCAAATTTAACGTAATTCTCTAAAAAATATTAGGTGTCTTCCCTCTTTGAGGAGGCCTTATATTTATAGTGTATCATTTATCCTGATAAGCCATTTTATCTTTATTGTTGATAGGCTTGTTGATATGATATGGTAGTTAAACGTATATTTCGGACATATATTATCTATTAGATGTCATTTATCATCTATCTGTTAGTTATATCTTAATCAACATGTGTCCATTATTTTCGGATATGGCTCTTGTTATGTTTAACCAAGCCAAACTCGGTTTACTCTTTATACGCTCGGCTATACTCGGTCAAGCTCGGATGAAACTCGATTGTTTAATTAATTTCATTCCCGGGATGTACACAAGTCCGCCAAACTCTGAGTCTTAATAAGGCGACAGAGCTTTTATTAAGTTATTGACCGAGTTTCATATGACTGAATAAATTATGCGCCTTACTAATACTTAATCGTACCAAATTTGTCTTTAAACAGTATTTCAAGTTTACTTCGCGTGTGTAAACCTTAGGGATGTTGGTTCCCGAAGATATAAACTTTTGATGCTCATTCGGGGCTCATTGGAGACTCAACTAATTTCCTTATTCCAATGTTTTTAATAAGCTTGGCATTCTCATACTTGTCGTGAGGTTCTAACTTGACTTAGCTAAGTGCCTTATGCCAACTCTTTGGAATAGCTCCACGTGCCCATGCTCATTTAATGCTCATCCAAAGCTGGATTTATTTATTTGAGTTTATTTTACCCGTGTATTTTCATTATTCGTGGGAGATCATTTGGTTCTTGGTCTAGTTTTCTAATGCTCGGTTTCATAAGACATAGTCTTCCTATACTTGGTTTACACTCATTGTGAGCTTGTTACATGCTCGTTCTTACCATCAAGAATGCTTATCTCAGGTACTTTTCTTATCTCATGATAAGCTCATCCAATGTTAGTTCTGAGCCTCGTCAATGCTCATTCCGAGCCAACTACTGATTTCCTCAGTGCTTGGCCTTAGCTCGGTCAATGCTCGGAATTTTCCAAGTGAAGTTCTAGCTTTATAGCTTTGTAAAGATTTCTTCTTTCCCCTTAACATTAATTTCTGAACTTGTAATATACTCAAAAGTATTGATCTTAACCTCGGAATTTTTCCCAAGCTCATAAGATACTCCCTCAATGTTCATCTTGAGCACGTTGAATCTTGAGCCCATTTTGGGGTAAACTCGTTTAATGCTCACTTCGGCTATGAGCTCCTAATAACATCATAAGAGAATTATAATTAATTTTCAAGAATGAACTTATCCAATGCTCTCCTAAACTTATGATTATTGCTGCTTGATGACAAGCTTGCTATGAGAGCTTGTTTGGAGACCTTGTCTTGAGCCAAACACTAGTGCGAAAAGGATTCCACGTCGGTTATTTTGGCTTTCCACATCGGTTTTCAAGCTGATGTGGAAACGACGATGTGGTTTATTGCCACTTTAACATCGGTTAAAAAACCGATGTGTAAAGTATATTTTAAACTATCGGTTTTCTATTAACCGATGTGGAAAATTAATTTATCAATTGATAAGCGAGTTGGAAATTTAACTTTCTACATCGGTTTTTGCCTAAAACCGATGTGTAAATTTAACTTTTACATCGGTTTTAAATAGACGATGTGTAAGTGAAATTTACACATCGGTTCTACGGAAAACCGATGTAGAAAGTTAAATTTTACACATCGGTTTTAATGAACCGATGTGAAAATCTCTTTTTTTTTAATCTGTTATTTACATTTCAATCATTCATTTCCCTTTGTTTGATGTGCGAATCAATAAACAAACCAGCAGTACCACGATCAAACAAGAAACAACAACAGAACACCAAACTAGTTTTGACACAATCATTCAAAAGCAAAACATACTTCATTCAATTTTCTTAGCACAAACAATCAGCTCTTACACATATGGTTAAAAATACGACATTTCATCAAATGACTAGTGAGCACGAGAACCAAAACGAGAGGGCATCGGGCCTAATTAATTTCGAATGAATGAAAACAACACTTTATCAAGGCTACATCAAAACACGAGAGAAGAAGAATTGAACTAGACTGAGCACTAATACATATCATCGATCAAAGGTACACTATAGCTAGTACATGATAAGTTTTTAAACTAACTACATATATACAAACTATGGGTGGTACACTTCAAGAAAGAAAGTTGCCCAACGCCCTCTTTATGATGTTGATGTCGAGAATCGGATAATGGAGTTGGATTGTTGAATATACGCAAGTTTAATTGAACAAAAGATTATATCTTTTAAGTAATAAACTAACATAAAACATATAACGAATCTATACTATTACTTCTAATTGTGTCAATTAACATTTACCTCACTCCATCTTTCGGTGATCCCGAGGAGATAATTTCCAACATCCACTGCATCACATAGTAGCCACATTCCCATGACCCACGTTGTATACGTGACTACGTACAAAATGAAACCCAATTAGAATATGAGGAATTAAATAAAATAGAAATCAATTATTGTACCCACTGCATTTGATGCATTTGAACTAATAAATATCTTACTGCCGGGAATAATCCATCGATAGCCCGAGCACGCCTTTCACCATGCAACATGTGGGATGCATTAATAGACCTATCATGACAAAAACATTAATTAAAGTATATCTAATAGATTTGAGATAATTAAAACAACTGCATTCATCGATTATAAAGTATTTTAATGCTTACGTTTACGATGATCGTCTTCGGTTGATTCGCTCGCTTATTTCCCAATGAGCGAAGAAGACCCACGGCGTTCATTCTGGGTACAAGACAACGAGTTGCCAATGTAGGCTGTATTTATGAACAGTTAGGGACTAAGTCATATATAGTTATACTTAAATAACCGGTACTTACTTATTGAGATAAGGCGCAAGATAGAATTGATGATCGTCTCGGGCAAGTATATCACGATGGTAGTGACCAGGGTCTTCCGATGCTACGAGAACATCACCCTGAATGAACATGGGGTCAATGAACCCATAAAGGGCGAGGTTACCCCTGATCGACTAACATACGATGCGGATACCTAATATATTGGAAAAACATGTTAATTATCATAGTATTTAAAAATTAATTACGTACTTAACTTATAAATAAAATGTACTATGTGCACCAAAACGATATGTGTGCAGAACTGGCCATTTCTTTATTGAGTGCCATCTCCATAAGTTCCTTCTTTGGTATATACAGTTCACGGGTGACATCATGTTCCAACGTTACCAAGGGCTGCATCATCCTCCACTTTGACAACTGTGATAGCAGAACTTTAAAAACATCACCATGGCCAGGTGCCCCTTTGTCGATCCCCTAAACAACATAGATATATATTAGTAATCACGGATAATTAAGTTATTTAATTCGTTATTAACTAAATGGTCAAATGAATACCTTGGCAGAGCGGACACATCCCTGGTCTTCCTAGATCCAGACCTTTTAGGCACAATATCATTTCCAACATCCTATAACGAATAAAAATAAAGCATTATCTTTAAACAATAATAAATATATTTCAACTATGAATATAGAAAAACACAACTAACCTAAGATACCTCGGATGCAACAAGAAAGTTGACCAGTCTTCTTGGCCTGGAGGATGAAGTTTCCAGGGTTCGACCCACTTTGTTTGAACCTCCTCAGTGGGCACAGGGACTCGAGCATCAGTATCTCGAATAATCTCAACAGACACCCTCAGCTGATCATCCGGTAATAACCGATGGTGTATGATATTACCTAACTTATTATATGCCCTACCCAATGCCACTAAGCGGCGATGATGATGATCATCATCAACATACAGCTCACACCTCCAGCATACTTCAGCAAACGCTTCTTCATAGCGTATGTATCCGGTATGTCAAATGTCAACTATATTAAGACCAAAAGAATCAACGAATTACTGTATGATATTATTAAGATAAAAATAAAGTAGATACAGACAAACACAGGACGTAGAAGTATAGATACTGGAATACTCTCCCATATCTCTGCTCCTTCACGTCCGCCAGTACATCTCTCCACCTATCAATGAGTATCTTTGGGCTTTGTTTCTAGCAAGGGTCGCCACAAAAACTGGTAAACTGATCTTCCATTGGCCCAATAGGTTTGAGGTTATCATCAAAATCTACTCTTATCCTTTGATTTGATCCACGGTTGTGAGTCAAATTCCTCATCCGTGGCACGTCTACCCTTTCTATTGGTAGAGAGGGGTCTCCGACCATTGCATGAAGGAGGTATATCCTCATGATCAGCCATGTATACCTGTTTAAACACAAAACAAAAAAAAAAACTTGTTAGTATGTCGGGATAAATATCAAACATAACTTATAAATATCGATCAACGTACATAAACATAACTTATAAATATCAACGTAAACATATAATATGCCAAACTTGATGGTAATATCAAACTAAACTTACTTTGTGGTCAATTAGTAAAGTTCTCCCATAACCCTTCTTGGTGCTCATTCACGAGTAGCATGTACATCATCCACTTCATTTTCCTCATTGAAATTAGGCACTCGTGTTGAGAAAAGAAGGAGTATCGGAAATATCAATAGTTGAATCGTGATTTCCCCTCACTACCATTATACATGTTTTTCCTCCCCCCGAGAACCACCCACCACCTTTTGTTAGAAGGATCACGGATATAAAACACTTGTTTTGCTTGGAATGCCATGATGAAAGGTTCCTCTTATTACCTACCTTACTAAGGTCCACCAATTTGAATCCTAACCCATCGGTTTGCACACCATTGTTTGGCTTGACCCCATCGACATTTAAAAACAGGTACTCTAAACTTCGTGTAATCAACCTCCCATATCTCTTCAATGATTCCAAAGTATGAAACCGATGCCTACGGGGTTTTTATCTTTCGAACTAGAGAAATGCATGGACTCAGGACGACCATAACCCCACTATTTTGCATAGTACTTTTGTCATCCTGGGACTTTGTATAGAAGGAAAACTTATTGACATTCTTGCTCCACTCCAGCATATGACATCAAAGTTAGGCCCCTGTGCTAGCCATTTTAATGTAGCGTAAGTAGTACCATCCTTTGCAATTTTTTCTTTAAACCACCAAGAAAGTCTTGTTATGCTTGTTCAAACACCATTTTTCATTCATTCTAGGTAAGTTTCATTTGATGATGCTTTTTATGCTCACATAAGTATGGTTCAACCTCATCGATGTTATTCAATATATACAAATGTGCTTGAAGCACTTCCTCCCGATCCATGCCTTAAGCTGATACCTCGTGTACCCTTACCATCATATCTTCCTTCCCGACAAGACTTGGAAGCCTTACCCGTTCCGTTACATGTAGTAATGCAAAACTAATATTTTCCTTTTCTCCTGCAACATACCCTCCATAATAGATGCCCGGAGACCGGTAGTAGTCTGTTGCATTAAGACAACAATCATGAGACTTTAAGCTAACTTAATTTGAGATCTTTAATTGAGACAAGTCTTCCGATATTTTGAAGAGTAACCCCTGTGGCACTTTGACTCCCCGTAGACATTCCTTAAACTTATTTTTCTCTTTTTTGATAGCATGGACATGCCAGAGCAAATAAGTCTTCTTATCCCCACTTTAAGTGGGAGCTACATCGCTATCGCATACCCACCGCAACTAGATCCAGTGACGAGCATTCACACCATCCTTTGTCTTGCCTTGAATGTTGAGTAGCTGCTCCGATTAAACCGTCCACACACATTTTTCTCTCATGCATCACATCGATACAATGTCTATATCGAGTTTGCACAAGATGGAAAGATCAAAGAAGATCAACCTCTTCTTCCATATTTTCTTCGTAGCCTTCTTAGGGTCTTCCCATAGATTAACATTAGTGTTGTTCACCTTTCATAAACTTGCTCTCCGGGTCAAGGCCAATGGAGCATTCTTCTATCGAAAGTCGCATTAAGCTTTCCTCCCTCAATAAGGATGATTCGTTTCGAGAAAATCTCAATGCCCCAAGATGGTAAAGTCTTCCTTCCATGTTGCAGTTTTGATGGTAACATGTGCCTTCTTCACATATGGACATGCTTATGCCCCTAACATGATCCCACACGGTTTCCTTAGGTCTTTGGAAAGTCATTGATGGTGCAAATAACATGGCACGCAATTCGAATGTCTCCGCATAATACCTACAATCCATCAACCTTATCCCAACATTCTCAAGTCTTCAATCGATTATAAATATCAATATCTTTCACGGTTGCTTAGGACTAAATCATCATACTTAACATAATGTATTTAAGTACATGCACAACGAAGAGCGGGTTGTAAATTACCAGGAGAATACAGGCATAAACTATGAATACTACAAAGTTTCATACGATTCATTCCACCGTGAGCAATGTCCAAGCCTGAGTTACGAAGTCAAATAAATCCAAACAACCTCATTCTCTTCTTCATAGTTAATCGCTGGGATGGCAATTTCCGTCCACACCTTCAATGCATACATTCTAATAATATTGAGCTAGTGATATTAGCAAACAATAGCTGAACGCTGATCACGGAAGATACCATAACACCTTAGCGCAGGAGGACTTTTGTGACCACATCACAACTAGAATCATCATCTATTCACTTTGTAGCGTGATACCACACCAAGTGCTGTGCAGCCTCTTCAAACATGTTCCGCATAAATGCACCAATGGGGCAAGCGAGTATTTTCTATACTCCATACCTATCATACACAATTCTTTTAGCCTCATAGTTTCAGACGGCAATGTTGTTTCATCTCGAAGCATTTGCTCACAACTCAAGCAATTCGGTAAAGCTTTTATCGCTCCACCCATTCTCCCGCTACATTGAACAATCACCAACACCGGCCCGACAACCGTGGTGAAATTGTGCACCAGATAAAGCACTTGGCACAGAGCACAAAGTATAACACGTATGCGCTAGGAAGAGCTCTTTGCACCCATATCACGGATCATGTCTGCTAGTCCATCGTCCATTTCCATCATCAACTTCCTCTACCATCCGACACCCCTCGGACATCCTAACTATTCACCATGACACATCAATGTTGTATAATACACAAATCCCCTCCACAAATAAGATGATCATGTCTCGCGGCTTCTAGTCGTCTCTCATTCAAACATAACACAAGGACAATAAATCCTTTTACCCACTATCGAGGAGTATTTAGTTTGCAAAGCGCAGAAAATCTTCCACTCCATTCTCATACTAAATCACTTGTAAGTCTAGTATTCATCTAATCATCCATGACTAAATCGCCAACCTTAGTACTTAGTTCAACATATTCATCAACCACTTCTATAGCGGGTATGGCTAATTCATTTCGGTAGTTAAATTTTTTTCAATATTCGGTTAACAAGAAGTCTTAACTCTCATGTTATATTCTGGCAAGGTTGGGCAAAGATTTCCGCATGTTCTCAAGTGTACACTACTTGAATGCGATGACATCCACCCACGGTAAAGTATGCCCGTGAGAACGAACGAGAAATGTATCCAATCGAACTTTTCATCAAGTATATAACATTAGAATCCATGAATAACTATTTTAACCGAATTAAGGAAAAAGTTTTTTCCCTAAAACTGTCCAACTTTGGACAATTCAAGATCCAAGACAATGAGCGGTACATTACGCACGTACAACGTACGCTAGTTAGTATTGCATTCAAACGGAAACTAAGCTTGACTAATCCCAGCAGGCATATTATCGAATCAAATAAATTTTCAAGAAAATAAGCATTAAAACTCCAATGAAAGCTTTCCCCAAAAGCATTCTTCGAGAGACACGCCTAGCTTTTTAAGCAAAAGACACGAGGAACAAGGAGGCAGAAACTATGAACTGAGTCAAGGACACTCACTCAAATCAAATTCAACGATCCCGAAAATAACACTGACAATTTCTAGCGGCATCACATATAAGACTCCAAAAGAAACTAGGTAAAGGAATCAACAATAGCGTTTTAATGCAAAAGACAAAGTAATTTAAAAAATTCTCCATTTCTTCCTATACTTGTCAACTTATTCTCAACCTTTTTCTTAAAAGGTTCTTAAATATCGCCTATATTGTCTTACATTGCTTCATCTAAGATTTCAAAGAAAAAACAAGAAGATTTTTTAAAGCATTCAACTTCCTTGTATTTTTTTCTCCCTTCCGTTTAGATATGATCTTCAAGCATCATAATGAACTTGAGGCAACACATATATTGGAACACAAACCATAAGGGTTCTTGAAAATATTACAACCAAGAATGATGCCACTTCTTCTCATTATGTGAATTTAGATAGATCATGAGTCGAGATTGAAAAAGAGGCGAAAGATGTTTAAGATGTATTCATATCTCAAATCCAAACCAAACATATTATTGGCATGTTAACATGATTTTCTTTTTCTTTTTGCTGCTAGTATTTCTGGAACAGGGGACAAATCTCTAAGAAAACAGTTCAAACATTTTCGCAAGCAGCAACATGCAATATACAGTACACATGAATCAAGAATCAAATTCAACATATAATCATCTAACATCAATATGCAGTGGAACAAATATAACATGCAGTGGGCAGTATTTTATAATCAACACAACCAAGAGAAAGAGTGTAGAAACGAGAAACCCTTCAACTCCTTTCACTCTAAAATAAAGTAACTAAGAAAAATAAGAAAAATTAACGAAATCAAGATGAATATGGAAACTCCTAAACCTAAATTGCATCACAACAAGAAATTCATATTACCTATACATATCGTTGAATGGAAATCCACAACAATAAATCAACAAAGTGAATACTGAGAATGAAGGTGGTGGAAAGGGAAGTAAAGTAAATGGAGGGGAAGTAATTACTGTAGAATGGCAATGGCGTAAGCGATGTAGCGAGGAAAGCAGTATCCAAACGAGAAAGGTAAAGCATGTGACAGTAGCCGTTAGGTTCACTAGTAAACTTTAAAATGAAGTTAATGCAGGATAGAAGCGCATAATAATAAAATTGGTAATATTACTATCATATCCTAAAACCGATGGGAGTTAACATTATACACATTTGCTATTAAAACCATGTTAAAACTCTTAAACTCTTTATTTTTTTTAATTTTATACATCTATTATTTGAAACCATGCAAAGAAGTTAGTAATTTTAATTTCTATTTTTTTTTATTTATACTTATACATCGCTATCTAGAAACCGGGCGTTGTTAATC